>SKCR01025674.1:0-51577 GCA_019454045.1 Zanthoxylum bungeanum
GTTATGAAGAGATATTATAATTTAAGCTTTAGGTAGAGTTAGAACATCTCACCATGAAGCGAAAAATACGGTGAGCGAGGTGAAAGCAACATCATATGAGGACTTTTAAACGAGGTCGAGTATTAAAGAATGAGAGCAAAGTATATACAAACTGGCAAAAACAAGAGAAGAGAAAACTCAAGATTTAGATCGGGTGAAGTGCATAAAGGATAAGGCACAAAACATCGTAGTAACTGGTGTATAGATCAAAGAAAGATGAAGAATGTATTTTTATCAACTATTTAATGTTGACCATGAGATTAGGGGTGGCAAAACGAATCAACGAATCGAATTTGTATCGAATCATAAACGAATCGAATCAAAATGTAATGGATTTGTATTCGATTCGTTTATTACGAATATTCGTTTAGTCATGATTGATGGGGTTTTTTCGGGCGGAAGCGCGACTATCGGGCAAAAAAGACTTTTAAAATTTTTAACAATCCGGATGAATAATTGGTATCGTATACCAATTATAAATCCGTATTTTGCCCAAATCTCTCATGACATTCATAAGTTTCATAATTTCATCAAATTATAATTTTTCACTTAATGCGATTTTACGGGAAATTTCCAAAACACTTCCGAAATAATTCCGAAAATTCTAGAAATTTTTCCTACGCATTAATATACATCCAATTGCATCCACAACAACTCAATTTCACAAATTAAGTCAAATTGAATAAATTACAAATTAATCAAATTAATTCAATTCATATCCATAATCAAATCCAATTTGATCAATTCAATGAGTCTCACCATAAAGTTACTCTAAAAATTCTAAGTATGCATGGCAATGGGCCGGGCTTAAATCCAATTTGATCAATTCAATGAGTCCCACCATAAAGTTACTCTAAAACAATTCTACGTATGCATGGCAACGGGCCGGGCTTTGATAAGCCTGGCCCGAGCCTGACAAATTAAATTTAGGCTCGGGCCCGGCAAAAGCCCGGGCCAGGCTGTCACAAAGCCGGGCCCGATTTTTTTAATATAAAAAATTATGAATATAAAAAATTTATTATATAAAAATATTTAATTATTTATTTTAAGCCCGGGTCGAGCCGGACCCTCATTTTGAAGCGCTTTTTTACCCCGAGCCGGGCCAAGCCCGAACTTTTTTACCACCCTTAATTATAGGTCACTTATGAGTGCCTAATATAACTCTAGAATGGCAATATGAGTATCCAATACCCTAATTAGGTCAATTACATTAATTACCCCAATTTATTTACACATGCTACCACAATATAATCAATTAGTTTTTTCTCACAAGGAAAACTCAACAAACAAGCATAAACCCTTACTACATCATATGTATATCAATTAGAATAAATTGAAATAATTTTCAACATAACAAGTTAAAGAATTACCTTAACTCTTCACTATTCATAGTTTAAACTCCAATTGAAGTTGTTTCTGCTTCCAATTTGTTGTCTTGCCCATCCAATAGAAAAGTCCCCAATTGATTTTTCTTGAAACCATTTCAAAGCAATCAAAATAAGCCAAAAATGACAGCCCCTTATTAATGGTCGAATCACCATTTTGATCATCAGCAAAATGGCCAAATGGCCTATTCTCTCTCCATTTCACAAAATGGCCGAATGGCCTATTTTATCAAATGGTCGAATGACCCTTGATTCTTCAGCCAATGACCGAACAACCATTTACAGCAAATGGCCTTTGATTCTTCAAATCATTTTCAAATTCATGCCTTTTATTTGAAGAAAAAATGGCTGAATGGCCTTTCATTCACCATTTTTCAATTTTCAAAAGTATGCATCATCCTGCAATTTTGGCTGAAGGTGGTTTTTAAAAAGGTAAGGGTATTTTTGTTATTATTATTATTATTATTATTTACCACACTTGGCTATAATCATGCCAAACATGCACCAAATGTGTGGTTTTAATTTTGCCACATGCTTATCAATATAAGCTTAATACTCTTTAATTAATCAAACAATTTAATTAATTTAATTAATCATATTAATTAATTAAATTGTGACAAATATAAAATTAACTAAATAACATTACACATGTGTCCAATACATGTAAAATTTAATTAGTCATTTGTATAATTAATTAATCAAATAAAAATTATTTAATTAATTAATCTAAATGTACAAGTGTTATTCTCCAATTAATACTAATGTGTATCTAATCAAATTATGTATCATATACATATACACATTAAATACTAAAAACCCCAGCATGTGTAACATTACAAATAATCAAATTATTCATAATTAATTGCCCTAGTGTTTTACGAGTGTGCTTTATTGGCAGGACTCTCTAGGTTCAGGTATATCTGTCACAGAAATAATTTTCGAATCTGTAATTTGCCCACTCGTAAATTACGATGACCACAAATAACCACTCTGAATCATACAAGACGAGATCATCACATACGTATAGTCTCTCCGTCACAGGTCATCCGAATTGTACCGGAGATATAGATAAAATGTCAAATCTTCGTAGTATATAATTCTGTATATCGCGAAGTATAATCGTGAGTCTTTACGCAAATACTCGGAATAATTCCGCAGTATACCCTGGCCAAGGATTTTAGAGTATCACGAAGTGGATGCCTATATCACGTACACGGGACTGGCG
Source organism: Zanthoxylum bungeanum (assembly GCA_019454045.1). Lineage (NCBI taxonomy): Eukaryota > Viridiplantae > Streptophyta > Magnoliopsida > Sapindales > Rutaceae > Zanthoxylum > Zanthoxylum bungeanum. The sequence continues at coordinate 2,650 of SKCR01025674.1, forward strand.
GATCCTCTCTGGATACATCACATGATATCAAAAGTATCAGTCCATACCCAATAGACATGCAGAGGTCTGATCTAAAAAGATCGTTGCGTGACTGCCGTCAAAGTGTGAAGGATAGCTCACGCATCCATAATGGTATCTCAAGTCGAATGACCATTATGCTACTCGACTCGAGAAGATTCCTAATAACGTAGGTGTACCCTCTATTAGGAATCTTCCGGTGAGTCGTTCAATGTTTATCAAATAAACACCTACATGTCTATACGAGTCTCCTAAGACTCATGGTTCATTGGGACAAACCATCATACCAAGTCTCAATATACGGCATGTACTGGTCTCATCAGCGGATTTTACTAACTGACATGTGTCAGTAAATCTGGACCAAGAAATTTATTTGAGAATATATTTTTAGTAGTGACACCTTTCAATATCAATTACAAATTACGTTGTAACTGCGCACTACAATATATATTCTCGTCTTGTCTCTTATCTTTACCATCACTAAACCTTTTAGTTCAATCTAATCTAAATTAGATCGAATATATATATATATATATATATATATTATATATATATATATATATAAGACAAAAGATGCTACCTTAAATACGTAATATTATGGAAAAAGTAATGGTTCTTATTCATGAATCGGTCATAAATATGATCCGAATTGGCGCTCCGAGCACCACACCCTAACAATGATATTATTTAATAATATAATTTACCATAATTGATTTACATTGATTCTTCACAAATATACCTTTTATTGAAGAATTTAACAATTCGAAGTAAATGATATATTACAAAGATGAAAAAGATGAAAACAGTCAGGCCAAATGCAATCCCAATAAAAATATGGAAATGTATAGGATAAGAAGTAATAACCTGACTTACTATATTATCTTGAAAATCAAGAAAATACCATAGGAATAAAGGAAAAGTATTCGGTACCTATTTACAAGAATAAAGAGGATATACAAAAATGCGCCAATTACATAGGTATAAAGCTAATGAGTTGACCGGCGTAAACACACGCGTATAACACAAGCGCACATATCGTTCAAGTAGTATAAAAAGTATCGATCCCACGATGACTTAATATCTAAACTATTAATTTTATGAGGTCAAATTATTACTAGTATCTAACAGGTTGTTTGATGATTTGAAATGGTGACGATTCTAAATTTAAAAATAAGTAAAAAAAATTATTCGAAAGTAGATTTTAAGAAAATTCAATATTAAAAACTATATAGGGTTATGATTTCTTCCAATATCATTTTAAAGATGAAGTGGTTATCTTAAATTTGGTAATATATGATTTATTAACCTGAAACACACTAATTATGTGTAAGCCTCCGTCGATGGTCAGACACAAATACCCAGTTTAACCCAATTGAATCATATGTCTATGTCAACCAAATTATCTGGATTCATTAAGTTTAAGTTCCAATTATGGCTACCCCCGCCCGACAGGTATATGTCTATCCTGTAAGGAAATCTATTAAAAGGTTATTTATCCTCAAGGAAGATCGTGAGCTATTAAGTTTAAGGCTGAAACCTAAAATCCATATGTCTAGTTCATTTTAGATTTACCAGATCAATTTTATTAGTGGCCAGTTAATAAAAAGCATTAAGATTAAGACTCAATAAATAAATCTTTATATTACTCAAACTATAATCTAACCCATTATAACCGGTGATATTAAAAGTCATCACAACCCCAGATAACTAATTTAGTTACAACACATAACTAGGGCTAGTAAAAACTTGAAAATAAAATACATAAAGTAAAAATGCGGTAAAGTAAATACTGAAAAGTAAATTACAATAAAATAAATGCTAAGGTAAAAGGAATTATTTTTACTACTATTAATTTAGATATATCCCATAATATAATATATAAACTTGTGATAACATTACCAACCAGCCAATATAGGCGGTATCCTGATTAAGTCAAATTAAGTCCAACCAGCCATTAAGGCGGAACCAAAATAAACATGACATATAGACGGTAAGAAAAATTTAATTACCACCGATCAATCTGGCGGTATCCTTGATTAGTCAGGTTTAAACCAGATTAAAATGAATTACCAACCGACCAATCTGGCGGTATATCCTTTTAAGTCAATATTTTAAATAGTGAATATATTATATTTAAGAGAGATTAATCTAAATAGCAATAGTAAAAGAATTACCTTTCACCATAGTTGGGGAAGTTACCTCCTCATGGTGAATAGTAAAAACTGTAAAAAGTAAGAAAGTAAATTATTATTATTACAAAACGTAATTAAAATTATTTACAAAACTAAAAACTAAAAGAAACTAGAGAGAGAGACTTCCTCTTTACATCAAAGAGATGAGAGAGAATGGTACAACTGAAACTGAAACATCGAGCTGAATTTATAGGCCTCGGTAGGCATCCAGCGTCGCAATGCCAAAGCCTTTGGCATCGCGACGCCAGCTTCTATTGGCGTGGCATGCTGAAAGCTTGACACGTGGCGATTCTGGATAAGGAGATAAGGCGACACGTGGCAATGCGGCTGAGGGCTCAATTATTGTGACACGTGGCGGCTTCTGATTGGTCGGTAAAGATTCCTATCCGCCACGTGTCAGATACGGATAAGAGAGCCAATCATTGATGCTGACGTGACGACACGTGGCAAAGTGACTGTAGGCACCATAGAATTGCGACACGTGTCACTTTATGATTGGCTGATGATGACGTGGCGGTGAGGTGGCACGTTGACTCGGTCAACTGATGATGTGGACGAAGACGTGGCAATGACGTGGAGTGACACGTGGCGACATGTGGCGATGGCGACTATCGGCACCGTAGGATGGTGACACGTGGCACGATGCACGTTAGCAGATCGGCTGTGATGGTGACATGTGGCACGGCGCACGTTAGCAAAGTCAAACTTTCTCAGATTCTAATTTGTGGACCCGGTGCACGTTAGCACTGTTTGGCCCATGTTAGGCGTTGCGACGCCAAGGGCTTGTGCGTCGTGACGCGCCCAAATTACCAAAATACCCTTTTTGCCAATTTTCACTGTTTTGCTCCAAATCACCTCCAGAATGTCTTGAAACTTTATTTATCTACAAAATAACACAAAACACATCAAAATATCCACAAAACTCAAGAAACTATACAAAATATTAGGTTAAATGAGTGGGAAATAGTGATAGATTTAACACTCATCATGAGTCATGCAATGAAATTATGGGAAAGAATAATTGAGTATATATTAGGACAAGAAAAAAGTAATTTTGGGAAGCAAATTGGGTTTATGTCAGAAATATCGACTATAAAAGTAATATATATGTTAACGGACTTGATAGAACATTATCGAAGTATGGAGAATGGTTTTCATATGATATTTATTGACTTAAAAAAGAATATGACATAATACTAATAAAAATTCTTTGGAGGGTACTAAAAAAATGAGTATACATTGCTTATATTCAAAACTATTTTATATATAATATATATATATATATATATATATATATATAATGACTTGTGTTATGATTCAACGAAGAAGTGACAATGCGCTTTCTTATTACTATAAGTTTGCACCAAGGTTATGCATTAAGCTCTTATCTTTTTACCTTAGTGAAGAATTTAATTAATAATGATATCTATGATGATATACCATGGTATATGTGCTTTGTTGATAAAACGATATTGATGATGAGTCTCGATAAGTTGTACACTACAAGAATATAAGCTTTTAGCGTTGTCAAAGTTCAACATCGAAATATGGCGACGAAGAACATGAACGCCGAAGGCTGGTCGCGGAACCTTTTTAGGGTTGTTGAAAAATTATCGACGCTAAATAATACAATTTGCGTCGTTGTCTGTCGTCATAGAAATCGATATACGGCGACGTAGAAAGTGGAAGATGAATAACTAATGGTGTTGTGAGATTTAGCTTCGCCACAAAAACTATTTTGAAAATATTAAAATATATATGTAATTACTGATAATTACATATATATTTTAATAATATTTTATTTTTTAAAATAAAAAAAAAATTGAAAAAATATATATATATAATATTTTATATTATATAAAAAAAATTTCTTACATTAAATAAATAAAATAACCATGTAGGACGATCGGTCGGGGTCGGTGTTGCGTCTGTCGAGCCTGGAGGAATTATGGAGGTTGATCTTGCAACATTGCCATGAGCAAGTGATCTTTCCACAAGCGCTCGCAAGCTCATTATTTCCCGATCGTGCTTCTACTTCTGCCTCCTCATCTCGGCATTACGCATCTTCCGTCAGTCTTGAGTCAGCTTCAACTGCTCCCTCAACTTGAGATGTGGAGAAAAACCTTAGAGGCTAAACTTGAGATGTGGAGAAAAACCTTAAAAGCTAAAGTCGTCCGACTAAGTAGATTAAAAACTAAACACATAATGTATGAGTTTAACAAAGATCATAGAGGTAATGCAACAAAAATAAAAATTGGTAACCAACCAATCTGAAGAAACGAGTGCTTTAAGCACCTAGGGTCCATCAATTAAAAAAAAAAGGAAATTAGCTCAAGATGTTACTCGAAGAATTGAATTGAACTGAAGGAAGTGGAGGTGTGCATCTGCAGTCTTATGTGATTGCAATATTCTTTTAAAACTTAAAGGCAAATTATCATATGGTCGTGAGACTTGAAATACTTTATGGAATAAAATGTTGAGCAGTAAAATATTAACATGCAAAAAATAAGGGTAACTAAGATGAAAATACCTAGATTGATATATGGGTGGATGAGGTAAGACAGAGTTAGAAATGAAGATTTGGAAAGCTTAGCACCAATTGAGAAGAAGATGAGAGAAACACAATTAAGATAGTTTAGACATATCCAACATAAACCTTTATGTGCTCATGTGAGAAAATGAAAGCAAATGTTATTGTCATATGTCAAGTGAGTTAAGGAGAGACCTAAGTTGACATGAATATAAACCGTAAAAAAAGATACGTGGAAATAATGGAGTTTGATGAAACGTGATCTCAGATAAAACTCAATGACATTAAAAGATTGTTGTAGTAGGAAAAATGATTTGTTTGGTTATACAGCCAAGCTGAACAGGGAAAAATAAAAAACTTAAATAAAGTAAAAGAATAAAACTATCACAGAGTTAGAAATCTGCTAGCTAATCAAGCCTTTATTATTCGCCTATACGAAGAGATGATGGAGACAACAATAATAAACCAAAAAGGTGTTACATGATCACATTGAGTGAAACATCTCCCTCAATGACTTTGCTTAATTTAAATTATTGAAAATTTTATTAGCAATATGCATAGCATATATCAAAGCATCCTCCTCTCTTTGTGGGTTCATTCATTGTTGAGGAGGAGGAAGCATCCCTTGAAGAAATGAAGAGATCATGGTGAGTGCCCGCTTTGGCTGGTAGCTTGGAACAAAATGTCCTGCTCCTCTCACTGTCACAAATGTCAATCCTTCATATGCCTCCACATACCCTCCCACCTGTTATATTACATTCATTAACTATCAATAATGTTATTTTACTTGGGGCATGACCCAACAGGTAAAAACAACAAAACAGTGACTTGCTGTTTTTGCCAAAAAAACACAAATAGTTTGTGAAAGTGGTCTATGAATGCATGTTACCTCATCACTGATGTACCATGGATACCAAGGAGTCTTGACTGGAAGATTGAGGCTTGATATTGAGTACCTGGTCGATGTAACTGGCACAACTCCATCTACGTCCCCGCTGCATTTTAATTTATGCCCATCTTATGGATAATATATAAATATAGGTGTATATTTATTTGAATATGATGAAATTAATAATAGGCTTGCCTGTAAATCCACACTCTTATGCCGCTAGCCATGAGATTCTTGATAATTGGTAGGACAGTTGTGGGACTATCATTCCAGTTAAAACCTCTAAGAATGTTACAGCAAGAAAGAAGAAACATTTGTTAATTTACTGAATCTGAATCTTATATAAATAATCTAGCTAGTAAAAGATTAATTACAGCTTTAATTATATTAATTATAATGCATGCATTATATATACCTGCAACTAGACCATTTTGTAGGGTTTGCATGGAGAGCAGTTTGAACCATTTGAGTATTCAGATAAGAGTCCACATATAAGCCTGAGCAGGGATCAAACTCATTCACCTGCTTTTCACAATCAAAGATTACAAGGGGCTTAATTCCTTGCCATTCATAAAACTAAGTTCCATTTAAATTAAATTGACTTACTGAAGCGGATACATTATTTTGTTGGATCTCACTTTTTTGACAGAGAGGAGCATAAATATTGTAACCATATATATCTCCTATCTCATCCCCGGCCTGAGATAGAAACTTATCACATTGTTCCGTACTATTATCATTTGTAAAGTCACAGTACGTGTGGATTCCGTTGTAGCTTTCATCAGAGATTAAAGCATGACTCCAATAAAAATCAATTGATCCCCATGTATCAGTAGGATCGTTTAGCACTCCATTACCTATCTGAAATGATCAATAATGCAATTTATTTATTAATCGACCATGAAATACATGGGTAATTACTATTCTATTTATGATCCATTTGTTTCCCGTTGAAAACTTTTCATCCTTTTATGGTGTTTGTGATGATTACGGAAAAATTAATCACGTGAATTATTTTCCTCATTTTTAATACGAATCTGGGTCCGGATTTGAATATATTTTGGTGGATCCGGGGCCCCAAAAAAAGTATTAAGATCTAGACCTAGGTATATCAAAAAATTATTTTCCAGAAAATGATTTTTATGTATTTTACTTTTTGGCACTTAATAAATTAAACATGCAAATATACATACAGCAACGCCTTTGAGATTGATAACAGATTGATTTGCGTTTTTGTTGTGAGAGAGAATGGTGTCTGCAAGCTGAGGAACGTAGTGACCGGCATAGCTCTCGCCAGTGATGTAAAAATCTCTGTTTTTATATTGCGGGAACCTCTCAAGCCAGTTAACAAGGAAGGTGTATGAATCAGCAGCAGTGCTGTTGTCACCTGGATGCTCATAATCTGAAGACGTGTTTGAATATGAAAAGCCTACCCCAGCTGGTGATTCCAGAAATATTACATTTGCCACTGCCAGTATATTTTATTGTAAGTTCGTGATTAGAATGTTACATGCAGAAAAAATTAAAATTGATATCGTTATAAATGAATGAGTTTGTGTTGACCAATGAATCAACTGTTATGTAGAGATAAATAAGATTCATGTGGGATCCAAGTTAAATAAATAAATTGTCATCATTTGCTTACCATTGTTCCATGCATAATTGTTTTGGAATAGTGTCTTGCCATCGCTGTTTACTCTGAAAGGTCCCAATTCAGTCATGGCTCCGTTGCCAAATGAGGAACATCCTGGTCCTGCAAATTTCATAAAATAATTAGTTGCTTTAAGTAATTTTTTAACAATCATTGGCTGACCCTGGTGTTTATATATATCATAATTATATGTACCTCCATTTAGCCACAAAACGAGAGGATTTGTGGAAGAGTTTTCAGGAGACTCGACAAAATAATAAAACAAGGCTCTTCCGGCTTGTTCATCAACTGTCACATATCCTGCATACTGATTGAAATCGATGCCATTTGGTTGGCCTGGCAATGCATTAATCTTGTCAAGCTCCATGGAACCAACATCCTGAGGCTGAATCTTGTCATACACTGGAGAAGAGTACTGTTTCCTGGCATTAAAATTAAATTTGAAAGAATGTGTCAATGATGCTGCAGGAGGATTACTCTTTGACTTGCTCCTTGATTTGATCAGCCTTAGAATTGCATTATCAGCCACCTGATGATCATCACTGGCTTCACTAAAGATCAGTGATGTCAAAAGGGTTAAACAGAAGAGCAGCCTTGTAACCACTGCAAGCTTCATTGCTTCTTCTTCTTCTTCTTCTTTTCTGCTTTACAAATTTTACATGAATGGAGAGGAGTGTCAACAATCTATAAATAGCTTGACGACGACGGTACAATTGAGGTTCAAATTTGACTTTTTATTTCTTGTTATGCTGGAAACAATCGCTCCAATGTTTAGAACATGCGCAGGTATTCGGACCGGCCGGTTGTTTAAAAAATTTATCTGGCTCTGTCTTGTTGGATTTGTTGATATTATCATGCAAGTGAAAACAGCAGCAATGTTTCTTTTAGCCGAGTAATAAATTTAGATTCAGTATTAAGTTGAATTCTTCTAATTTTTTTATAATCTCCAGCAATGTGTGTTTTAATATATAATAAAATATGATTAAGATTTAATTATATTAAGCTATTATTTAATAATTATCAATTATAATTTTTTTTTTTAAAAAAAAAAAAAAAAAAAAAAAAAAAAAACCAAACCACATACAAAACTCATATTCAAATTCTAAGTAATTTTGCCGAGTAAATAATTTGTTTAGAAAGATAAAATATAATTCCGAAGTAACAGTTGTCACAAGAAAGAGGTTGATATATATGATGACTATATTATATTCACAAGAAAAAAAAGTCAAACAATGTCTAGTAATTTTCAAGGTAATAATATTTTTCAAATATTTTATTTACTTACATAGTAATTATCTTTGGTTAGCGGGAGATATTTCTAAAGTTTTCCTGTAAATGTAGGCGTCAAAAATTAAATATGAATGTAAAGGTAAATAATTATTGGTTAAAAAAGTTATAATTAAAGATTAGTACTTCCTTCCTAAGTGATCTAACTTTCAGAGGGAAATAATTATATTATTTATCATTAAACTTCCTAAAGGAGTAGAAGTTCTCTTCATCACATTTTACCTATTCGAAGCCAAGTTTGTTTCTTCAGTGGTCAGTCTAAATTATATTAAAATACTTCTTATAAATTAATGAAAAATTGGTTAATGAGATAATTTTGAGTAAAAATCAAATATTTCTTAAAGAGGAGACAAACATTTATAACGTTGGTCTCTTCAGAGAAAAAAAAAAAAAAAGGATTATTATGAGGAACCAAATCTTAATTTATCATGGGGCTGCTCTCATTCAGTAAACACCAAACCGAAGTTCTATATAACTACAATCAAGAATTTTTACATGAATGGAAGTTATCATTGGACAAATCCTTCAAAAACATCACTTATTTACATGTCTAATTATCAAAATCACTCCTACTTTTGAAAAATTTACACAAAATTACATAAAATAGCAAGCTCAAAGCACTTGCCATGGCTAAAACCCAGTAGTACAAGTCTAGTCTGGCTTCTCTCATATCATCTGAGAACCAGCTCTGTCCATTAATACTTCTTGAACTGGTTATAAATTCAATCACTGAGATCAATAAGGCACTCAAAAAACTTCCCAGCCCAAAAACACTTGTATATAAAGCAAATCCCATTGCTCTCATTCTAATTGGTACCTCATTGTAAAAAAATTCTTGCATACCAACAACTGTGAAAATGTCAGAAATGCCTAGCAGAATGTATTGAGGCAGCAGCCAAAAAATACTAAGTGGCACTGTTTCTGTATACTGTTGGTTCATTTCCAGCCTCTTTGTTTCAACAACTGCAGCTATGGCCATGGCTATAATTGATAGGAACATACCGATTCCCATTCTTTGCATTACTGTGATATTACTACCCTTTTGGCGCCGGGTTAAAATGTGTGTGATCGGAATCAAAACGGTGTCGTATACTGGCAATGAGAGTATTACAGAGACTGCAATAGCACTTTGAAGAGTTGCTGGTGGGATCTTGAAGCTGCTTCCTAAAATGTTCCTCTTCATTGTCTTGCCTTGTTTAGTGAAAAATGTAGCTGGTTGTTGGAAAATTACTGCAAACATGAGCAGCATTGTCCATATGGGAAGAAGCCTCATTACAACTTTAGCATTTTCAAGAAGATGGTTGCCATTTTTGGGATTCTCATCATCATCATCCAATTCATTGCTGATGCTGCCCAAATTTTCATCACAACAAAGAGGTTTCTCTTGAAGCCTGTCAGCAAGTAAAAAATTTGTAGTCAGAATGCTTCCTATATATATATTTTTTTATAGGGAGCCTATTTTCAGAGTTTGAACCAAAGCCGACTCTATTATGGAAAAATATTATGGCCTAGGATTCTCAATTCATACTATTATTAATTAAATACTTTTAGGGCCTCGCCTAGGCCAAACCTAAGATTCAGTCTTAGTTCGAACTTATTACCAAGCGAATAACAAGTTAACACTTAACTATCACATTAGGCACGACGACTCTTAGAACTAAATACAAGTATGTGTAAAAATTTATATACACTTACTCTAGCTCCATAGCATCAGATTTGTCATTCGGTAAGACGATTTTGCTGTTCTTTAATTTTGATGCAGCTGCTCTGATGGCTTGAACTATGTTGATTAATGGCTTATCCTTTATAGACTCATCTGATTTATACGTATAAACATGGCTTCCAAATGAGAAAAATGCAGCTGAAGTAACCATAGCAATCGTGGGAATGGCAAATCCAAGAACCCAACCAAAGGTATCTTGAATGTAAGACATAACAGTGATACCCAAAAGGCTACCACTACAAACACCAAAGTACCACCATTTGAAAAACAAACTCTTCTTCTTTGGTTCTTGATTTTGAGTGTGTTTGGAAGTTGGCAATTCTTGATGATCATCATGATCACTATCAAGTTGGTCAGCTCCAAATGCTTGCAATGATGGATTGTAGCCACCTTGGCCAAGTGAAATCAAACATAGAGACCAAAATAGGAATGATGAAGAGGAAGTACCAGACCATGCCCATGAAAATGCTGTTGATGTCAATGCCCCAAGTCCCTTTTACAAAGAAATATTTGAAAATTAATCATCAACTAATGAAATACTTCAAGGACATAGCAAACATTAACCGTGATTTAATATTATTTTGACACTTTAATTAATTATAATCTTAAGAATTGCCTTAAAGTGTATTTTTTTCATTCACAGTAAGAGCTTTTTCTCTTTTAGATTATAAGTTGCACATCTAATTATATAGTAGTAGCAAAAGATTTAGTATTTGGTTATTAGGTCCTGCGTTCAAGTCAATGGATGCATTGTTTTGTAAAAATCTAGAGCAACCAGAGTTTTACTTATTTTGCTTAAGCTCGGATCAGATGATTTAACGACGGATTTTACTTGTTCTGCTTAAGCTCGGGTCAGATAATTTAATGATCGGGTTTATAACATTTCCAAAAAAAACTATTTATATATTATGATTTTACTTTAATAATGAGTTTTTTATATGATGTTAGAGTGTATGCCCTAAAATCAGTTATGGATGTAATTATTTAAGGCATAATGTTTGTAATATAGTTTATTATTTATTAATAAAAGGCATTTGTTAACTACACATTATTACATCCATATTTTATGTGTATGTCTTGAGACATTATGTCAAATGAATATTGTTAATCCAAAAAGACGTTTGTGATTATGAGAGTCAATGATATTTATATATGTCTCAAATTAAGTTCTTGGTAAAAAGTGATTGTTATACAGGACAATAATATATCACTTGACCAATATTGTTATGTGTCGCATAGATTGACATATGATGTTAATAGAATGGATGATGAGCCTTATATCATAAGGACACAAACAATAGATGCTTCATTAGTAGAATGAAATATCGAACACGACCACAGAAACGTAAGATCACATGATAATATTATCTAAGGTCATTGATCTTCGTAATAATACATTAGTGTCATCATATCATTTGACCTGAGATCATATGATGACTTGTGCGATAGTACTCTTGGTTCACTAGTATATCCTCATTCGATTATTCACGTCCTTTGAATAAATGCTAGATGGTCTTAAGCGATTGACTTACGAAGTCGCTTATGCTTCAAGATGAGATTTGATAACTTTGATAATTAAAGTTATAGATGTTTCAAGAAAACTGAAAGTTGTGGATATAAGTCTTTGGCCAAAGCAGCCAATATCTTAGAGATATCAAATCCACATGATAAAGTTTAAAGATATTTCGAGTATAAGGATTTGACCTTACCATGATCTCATACTCGTTAAGAAACATAAATATCGGAAGGAATGAGATGACATGCTCGAAGTGTATTCTAACAGGTTCATATGTTCTCTCACTTCATTCATCGACTAGGGGCCATGGCTTGCTGCTAGGCGATTACTCATGGTCTGTGGAATATCATAGGCTACTCGATAATGAACCTAGGACGGTCGCACAATATAGTTCTCGTCTATGTTACAAATTCGAGGATATTTATTAAAAGTTAATAAATGATTATTTTGACATTTCCTAATTGGATTAGGATATTCGGGATATTTCAGAAATATTAATTTGATTAATAAATTCGAAATATAAAATAAGATTTAATTGTTTAATTAAATATTTGATATTTATATTAAATAAATTAAATGTAATTTTAATTAATTATTAATTAAAATTAAGTAAGTTAAATTAATTAATTAATAGTTAATTAATTAATATGTCAAACTAATATTTAAGCTATTGGGCTTTAATTTAATAGGCTAACACCCAAATTAATTAGAGTCCTATATATTTAAGATTAAATAGGTAAGTCTTTATTTAATTATGATTCCTAATTAAGTATCATAATTTATTTTGAAAACAATCTTTAAGAGATCAAATTTGATTTGGAGAAATATTAGATTCACTTTATTGTATTAAGATACAATTAAAACAAATTCTATGCCTATATATACATGCTCACGTTAAAGAAGCAAAGTGTGTGGTTTTAACATGAGGCAAAAGTTGCTCATGTTATTAAAAGAAAAGGATGGCAATTGGTTGCTGTTGGCAATGTGTGTACATATAAACAAACGTTGCATATATATATATATATATATACGCAAAACAGCAGCTTGAGTTTATAAGTATATATATAATACACTCTTCTTCTTTTTTTTATAACCTGGGTGTCCGGGCCAGCTTACGCGCATCTCGACTAATCCTCGGGACCTGTGTCCCGTGCCCTCAGAAATTTTCCAACACATATCAGGGTAAGTCGATGGCTTTTCACACCAGGGGGCATGGCCCCAAGGAAATGCATCTAGTGGGATTTGAACCTTGAACCTGAGAGGGAACAAACTACTCAAGCCCAAAGCTTTTACCACTGAGGCAACCCTTTGGGGTTATATATATAATACACATTAACGCAAATAGCGTGTGATTTCCGATTTGATCTCTATTGGAATAGTTTCAATTCGTTCCTAGAGACTTCAACATCCTAGAAAAGAAAAGAGTTTCTTTTGTTCTCAATAGTGAGAGCAATTTGTTCGTAGATGAGTGTTAGTGTGCCAACTAGAGGTGCAAAAATTGGTGCACTACTACAAGGGAAAAATCAATAAGGACATTCAAAAGGCTCGTGAAAGATAATAAGTACATCAAGCTAAGGTTTGTTTTATTATAAGTAAATATTATTTATGTTGATGAATAAATATTTGTTGCTTGCATGTTAAAATTAATATAGATTAATTTAAATAGTATATTGTTTACATCAACAACGACATAACCACGATCCTTAAAGTGGTTTTGGAAGAAAATCTTAAATTTCAGTCATCTGGATGCTTCTGCGCTAACCCTAAAATCTTACAGTTGTAGCAAAAGATTTAGTACTTGATTGTTAGGTCTTGCGTTCAAGTCAATGGATGTATTGTTTTGTAAAAATCTAGAGCAACCAGAGTTTTACATGTTCTGCTTAATTCTGTGTCAGATGATTTAACGACGGATTTTACTTATTATGTTTAAGCCTGGGTCAGATGATTTAACGATCAGGTTTATAACGTTTCCAAAAAAACTATTTATATATTATGATTTTAGTTTAATAATGAGTTTTTTATATGATAAGTGGGCTAAAAAGGAAATATAAATATATTCATTATTTGGAAATGTTAGAAACCGATCGTAAAATCTTCCGATCCGGACTTAAGCGGATCAGGTAAAACATTCGGCTGTCTAAAACTCTTATAAGAAACACGCCTCTCTAGAGATTAGAATCCTGAACCTAAAAGCCAGATCATAAACTCTACACTACCAAATCACGCCTTTTGGGGACACATATATTCATTATACATATACATATCACACACTTTAGACAATGTAATTTGGAAACAAAAAAATGGTTTTCTTACACAATTGAACAATTTGCTGTTTTTATTTTCATGTACTAGTTTAAAAACAACGTATCAAACTTATTTTTAATCATAAAAACATCACGTCAAGAATATTTTTTTTCTCTCTAGAATTTAAATTTTTTTATAAAAAAAAATACAAAACGGGTAAGGCACTTCAAAGATTTTAAAGGTTAGTAGTGGAAGGCCATAATTAGAAACTTCAAGTGGAACACGACGATACATATAAAAAAAAGTAGTAGTGAATAGTGATGGATAACGATTAAAATTTGCAATCCACAAAATTAATTTATTCACAGGCAGTTAGGTAAGATTCTGAAATTTATTTTAAAATTAAGTTTTTAAAATTAAAATAATATTATATGTGTTTTTTTTAACATCAAATTTTTATCTTTTAGGACCTAAAATAATAAAATAATTATATATTTTTTTTCAACCAAAAAAAAAAAAAATTTTATCGATAGTGTTGACTGTTGAGTATTACAGGGATTAAAGACTAACCACAAATTTTGCCGGGCACTCAAAAAACTTAAAAGATCGAAGGTAATGATCTATGACTAGGCTTACCAACCCTTTAATGGAACAATAAAATATTAGTTTAATAAAGTAATATTATTTTATTAATAAAGTATTGTTATTTTATTGTTATGCGAACAATAAAATATTTGTATAATCTGGATCTGAAAATTTATATATATATATATATATATATTTATTGGAAATATTGTCATCAAATTATTCAATCCGAACTTAAGCGGAGCTTGTTAAATTTCCAAATAATATTAAAAAAATTAAAAAAATTAAAGAGAGAGAGAAATAATTATCGTGTGTTTGGAATAAGTTTTTTTTCTGTGAAAAAACACAAGTAATGTTACATACATCATGATTTTCTTAAATTCTGTTTATAATAAGAGCATTATATGTAACGTGTGCCCCCAAGGGGTGTGGCTTGGTGGTGAAGGGTCCAGAATCTCACCTTGAGGTTCTGGGTTCGAATCCAGGGGGTGCAACTTCTTGTAAGAGTCTGGGGCAGCCGGGGGTTTTACCTGCGCCGCGGCCCAGAATGGGTGGTTTGGTGGCGGGGTTTCCAACGATTCCAAAAAAAAAAAAAAAAAAAAAAAAAAAAAAAAATTATATGTAACGTGTACAACTTTTTTTTAAATTTAAAAAAAAGCTAACAAACTCATTTTTAATTATAAAAACATCACATTAAACAAATATATTTTCTCCTTCTCTAAAACAAATTTAAAAAACAATATCAAACGAGAAGGCACTTAAAAGATTTTAAAGGTTAGTGAAAGGCCCTAATTAGAACTTCAAGTGGAGCAAGCAATAAATATGAGAAAGTAGCTAATAATTTGCAGTAGTGAAAAGTTAACAAGGACTTTACCACACAATTTTTGTGTGGCTCTCAAATAAACTTTAAAGGTCGACGTTAATGACATATAATAGACCTTCTTTTTTTAATTGTTAAAAATTTCGTATTCATTGCGGACTTAAGTGAATAATATAAAATCTCCAATTGTCCTAAACTCTTACAATAAATAACTTTCTGGATTCGAATCCAGAACCTCAATGTGAGATATTGAACCCTACACCACCAAACGACGTCCCTTAGGGACGATGTATACTAGACTTACCAATCCTTTAATGGCACAATAAAATATTGAAAATGAAAAGAAAACTAAAAGATAATTAAATGGAGATTAAAATTATTCATAAAGTATTAGCATTTTATGATTAAAAATAAAGATGGTGATAGATGTATTCTGTAAATACAAATTGAGTGTATAATTATAATTTTAAACCAATTATATATATATATATATATATATATATATAAGTTTTTAATTAAATTATAATTATAATTTAAAATCATAATTTAACTATGGTTATCTGTAGTTAAACAGTACTAGCACATCTATTATTAAAAAATAATTTTAATATTTTATGAATGATTTTATTTCTCATTAACCCTATTTTAATTTCTACATCACTCATCTAAAAAAAATATTGATGAGTCACGTCCAAATATATACTTCCCATGAGATTACGATAAGTTATTAGTCAAAGAATTATATTATTAATGGCAAACTAAATAGTCAAATAAATAAATGATTATATTAATGAGAGATTGATTATAGCCAAATAATATTTCTTTTGAGTTAGAAAATTTTTTCAATTGATAATCCGCATTAGAGTTTGCTTTGTTGAATTTTGTTTTAACAGGGACAATCAAGACAGATGATTTTAAAAAATTATGACCTAAATTTAAAGAAATTTCAATTTTTATATATTTAATATGATTTGTATACATTTTTTTATTTACTTATGAGTAAGAACCCTATTTTAGGAATTTACACCTGAAATTTAGTATAACCAAGGGCTACCTTTGGGAGCTAGTGATAAAAAATTTAGGATAAAATAATAATACATAATAAATTTAGGGAACTAAACTATAAAATATTTATTTTGAAGACAATTTTTTTTAATTAATAATGCATAATAAATTTAGGGAACCAAACTATAAAATATTTATTTTGAAGACTAAATTAAAACAAAAAACATAAATTCTATGGGACCGGGACATGCTTAGCTCTGTCCCAAGCCACGTTTTCATAACCAGATCGGACCGGTCGTGAGTCTGATCCAGTTAATGGATAAAAATCGGCCTATAAAAAAATCAGTTAAATTTGGTGATCGGATCAGACCGTTAGAAATTAAAAATTATTATTATTTATAATTTTTAATTAAATAAAATTATTTATGACATGACCAGTTCTGTCGGTTTTTTCGAAACGGTTCAACTGATTGAACCATTAACTCATTGAACTTTTTGGATTACCGGACCGGTTCTGAAAACACTAATCCCAAGTTCTAGTGACTATAATCCCAACAAACAGATCAGCTCTGTTTGATATTGTAATTTGACCTATGGTAAGGTGATAAAACTGTGTTTTGGTCAAAACATAGTTTTTAAGTGTTTGATTAATGATAAAAAAAAAAAAAAAAATTACGACTACTAGTCGTAATTTCTTTTAAAAATTGAATTTTGCAAAAACTAAACTTTTTAACTTTTCTCCACAATCAAAATATTATAAACCGTATTGTATTTTCTTTTTAAACATAAAATAAAATTAAATAACGTTATTTATGAACCACCGTTTATTCACCGTATTTTTTTAATTAATCGCAACACCAAATAGAGCCATTGTTAAGAAGACTACAGCCACACATTTCTCTTGCAGTTTTTGAATTTGATCACTTATCTGTTTTCATAATTTCATTTTATTCCACTAACGTAATAGTTTTAAAAAAAAAATGATTATTTTATGTTAGGAATGAGTTTTCCTTCTTCTAAGAGTTTGAGTGTCATTTTTCCCATAAAGAAGAAGAGAAAGAAGGTGACTAACCACAACGTAGATGAAGGAAAAGGCAAGAATGGTGGAGTATCGATCCCAATAAGAATCAGCGAGTGGTGCCAATAGCAGTGGCAGCATCGACGTGAAGCCACACCAACTATTTACAGTCTTTGCTGCGGAAGAATTGCTCATTTTAACAACATCTGTCAGATAAGTTACTAGATTTGATGCCACCCCTTTGAATGCAAACCGCTCTTTCCCAGCTAGCACTACACAAATTAATCACAAGAAATTTGAATATATTATATATATATATATATATATAATAATACATGTATGATGATCGAGAGAATCAATTAATACCTATAAGCATAAGACATGATCTGCTGAGCCCCATGATCAGTTTCTGTGGCCTTGAGAGAATAAATTATTTATAAAAAAAAAATTCAAGGAAGAGGTGCTAGCTTAGCTTGAACAAGATGAGGTTATATGTTGCTATTTCTAGCTATCACTACTTTCAAAGTTTCAGTCACCTTTGCCTTTTAAAAGATTGTTTTTTAATGTCTCATAATGGAGCACTAAATTTTATGATTTTAGGTGAGTCCCTATCTCTAAAATAAAATCATTTTTATAAATAATATATATATATATATATATATATATATAAAAGTTCAGCCGATAATAACATAGTCAGAATATTTATTAAACGATAATAAAATTTAATTTTCATAAAAATATTGTCTCAAAGACGAAAGCTAAGCACTAGAGAATCAAATCAACAAATAAAGATGCCCAATATTAGCTTGTATTATTTCAGAAAAAGAAAGCCCACTTTGAATTGGAAATGTTGTCACGCACGAACACGTAATCGAGTAGCTTTGTCGACAATTATATTTGCATGGGGTGTTTTGTCTTGTCAATGCTGAGATAACAAATAGTTACGTGCCACGTATATTCCACGTGTCATATTGACCCGTTGGATGTCCACATCTCTGCCTAGTAAGCCCACTTTAATTAGTGATATATTTTATATCATCAATTCTTCAGTGCTATTATATGAATAACGTGATTTCATCGAATAATAATAAACAGGAGTTTATGTGGATCAAAATTATTATATATTTAATTATTTTTTATTATTTATTATTTAATACGTATGATGATTGGAGACAGTTTTTTAATGGTGATAGCTTACATGTGTTGGTTGTTTGTGTTCTTATTACTTGTTCTGGTTATTAATGAAAATACCCTGTTGGGGTGTATATAGGGGTATGTTTTTTCTGGATTTTAGGGGTAAGGGCCATGTGTTTTTGGGTTTTTTGGAATGTGTTTATTTTGGTTTTTTTTTTTGATAATCGGGGTGTCCGGACCAGCTTACACGCACATCGACTAATCCCCGGGACCTGTGCCCCTTGCCCTCAGAAGTTTCCCAACACAGATCAGGGTAAGTCGCTGATTTTTCACACCAGGGGCATGGCCCCAATGAAATGCATCTAGTGGGGTTCGAACCTTGAACCTGAGAGGAAACAAACCACTCAAGTCCAAAGTCTTTACCACTGAGGCAACCCCTTGGGGTTGTTTATTTTGTTGTGCTCTGAAGAATTATTGTTTTGCTATTGATAGAGTGCTTAGAGTTTTTTTAGGGTTAATCACTCGGTAGTGATAATGATGGTAACTCTAGTTTTAGCATGTTTTACTATCCTTGAGGTTGTGAACTAACCTTTCACCTCGGCTCCTGCCTTGATAGGAATGTCAAACTCCGAGACTTCCTCCCTTACTCCCCTAGACATCATGCCTCCTATTGCGCCACCCACTATTGAACTAAAGAGGCTTGTATCGAATGAACGCTAACCCAAAAGAGTACAATGGTCGGTATTATCTTTATGCTAATATCGGGGTCCCACGTCATTACCAACCTTCCAGCCACTAACAAAAATTTAGCAATGCCTTATTAAATTAGAGATATATTTAGAAAAATAAAATAATCATATTATTTATTTAGAAAATAAGAAATCAAAGTAAATGTTTGCTAAAATATAATATTTTAATAATTTTATATTATAATTAACTAATCAATTAGGAAAAAATTGTTAATTTTTTACTTAAAAATTAATAATAATTTCGTAATACACTTAAATTTATGCTTATAAATTTTATAGGGTCTTGTATTTGTGGTAAAATCCTAAACGAACGTTTAAGTTGACTAAAAATCGAACCACCTATGATGACGATGTATTATTAAATTATTATATGGATTAGCTGATATTATCGTTAATAATAAAAAAATTATTATATAGATCTTGCAATTGACATCTCATCCACGATCCTGCGGGGAATATTCCATATTAAGATATTCAGTTTAGATTATTAAAAATGTTATATAATGCTAAAAAAATATAAAAAAAAAATTGATAGAAAACAGACTATACATTTAAGAATACACGAAGCTTTTTCTATAAAAGATTAAATTTATGAATTTGTATCTAGTATTAAATCAAGTTTTGTTAAGTTTATTATAATCTTCAATTATGCGTGTATTAATAACCGTTAACGGTTAAGATTCAATTCAATAACTACAAATCAAAATTTATTAAAATCTCAATACAAAATTCTATTCAATATCGAATCTAAGTCATGAATTTATAAGGGAATATATTATTGTCTTTTTTAAAAAAGATACATAAAATCGTACAAAACATGATAATAAAATATTAATTTACTATCCGCTTATTCATATTTTTGAAACATATAAACAGTTTTTCCATGTAGTGAGCATAGTGTCACCACCAACCACAGGCTACAGCAAATGAAAATGCTTATCTACTTTGCATCTCCACCTTCTTCTGCTATTGTCCCAAAAACCAAAAACACTTGTCTTTCAATGCTTACTGCTTAGTGGCCACCAACCAAGCAAAGCTAAAGTTGACCAAAATAATAGAGGGTCAGTGATCTCACTGCTATTTACATTTACATTTTTATTTTTCCCAATAAGTCTTTTTATTTTTCCACAAATGTATGAAATATGATATTGGTTCTCAAAATCAATCATGAGATACCATGTATCATAAATCTGGGATGAAAAAATATTTCGAATTTCTCTCGAGTTTCTTTAAGTCAAGATAAAAAATTATAATAAATCTTTTAAGAAGCTAACTTTAAGTTTTAAAATATTTAGGATTGGATTAAAAAAAAAAAAAAAACCTCATAATTTGGTTTGGGCTGAAAACTTGTTTGGGTTGGGTTGGTTTTATGCGAGTCAGTGAGTGTTGCTGTTAACATCCCTTTCAAGTCCTCTTAAAATCACTATTTGATAATCGATATAGCTGTTTGTTGAAAAAAGAAAATCGCCCTAGAACGACAAGGGCGAAAGCAAGCAGGAAGGACATGTATCTCTCCACGGAACGATTCGAACCTAGGACGAGGATGAAGAGAGCAGTCATGGAGGTCGCCCAACAACTAGGACGACTCAGAGACTCAGGACGATCGAAACATCGATTAGAACGAAAGATGACTCAGACCGACCGAACACATTATCCCACGATTACAGCAGTTAGGCAGTTATGGCGCACAATTCAACGGTTGAAGACATGACCAGGCAGTCGCAAGGAAGTTATGGACTTGGAGGCACGACCAGGCAGTTACAGGGAAGTTAAGGACTGAAACCGTCCAAGCAGTTTACAAATTCTACTATAAAAGACTCACTCATGCGAAGGAAAAAAAGACCCCGATCAAATGAAGACTCAAACGAGCATAATTTTTATTTCTTAGTTTCATAGTCCTTAAGACTGTAATTTGTGTGCTTTCGCCCCTTGG
Source organism: Zanthoxylum bungeanum (assembly GCA_019454045.1). Taxonomy (NCBI): domain Eukaryota; kingdom Viridiplantae; phylum Streptophyta; class Magnoliopsida; order Sapindales; family Rutaceae; genus Zanthoxylum; species Zanthoxylum bungeanum. The sequence continues at coordinate 23,944 of SKCR01025674.1, forward strand.
AAGCTTATTCACTTAATCAAACACCTCTTTCTGGGACTTTGTCTCAGGAGGTTTGAACCTTACATGTTTCTTTTTCATTGCGCGCAGAAAAATTGCGCAAATAATTTTTGGCCACCACAGTGGGAGACTTGGTGTAAGAAGTGGAGATGCCTCCGAAAAGAAACACTCAAACTGGCTCAAGTACGGAGGAAGGAGGACTGGAGCAAACCAACCTGCCCCACGTTCCAGCCGTAGTGGGTCACTTCGAGGGTCTAGCGGACGCTAGTCGATATGAATCTATGCGAGAGCTCAGCCCTAATGCGGTTCGTGCATTGTTCGGTGAATTCACACAGGATGTTGTCAAGCATGTTAGGCTTCAAAATGCTCATATCATAGATAATTTTACTTCGACTAATAACTCACATTATGAAAATATAGCCAAACACTTAAGCTCATTAAACGAATTGATGGCCAAATGTGTAAACGGGGGGACAACCCTGCCGTGGACTACACCTCCCCCTGCACTAAGCAGTCAGGAGGCTGGTCCGAGCAATATTCCCCCACTGTGGATCACTGTCCCTACGACTTCCAGGGGAGGAATAAGTCCTGGGGACAATGGCCCATATATAGGGCCAAACCTACACCAAGGGCTAAATATGGTACAACATGAAGTGGTGTTGCCCCAAGGTCCCCAAGTTTCTCAGGGACAGAATCACGACTATGTCCCATTTGTGAGAGGACCACAACCACCACCCATAGCAATGACATTCAATGGCAATGGCATGTTGAGAGAACAGATGACCGAAATTCTTCAAAACCAATTCGGTCTGGGAGTACGGCCAATTCGGCTGAGGTATCGGAAGCCATATCCGGATTGGATCGATATGGCGTATCTGTGGCCTAGGAATTACAAAGTACCAGATTTTTCTCTGTTTACAGGATCTGTGGAAGTTTCCATTATGGAACACATAGGGCGATTTACCCTTCAGTGTGGAGAAACAAATGATTTTCATAAGTTGAGGTTATTCCACGGCTCACTGTCAGGAGTAGCTTTCTCCTGGTATATCAGCTTGCCGGCCAACTCAGTAGAAAATTGGCAACAAATGGAACAGTTGTTCCATGCGTAATTCTACAAGGCCGAATCTGAAGTGCCCTTAGCTGATCTGGCAAACTTGAGACAGTTGCCAGGAGAATGGGCTGAGACATTCTTACAAAGGTTTAAGGTAGCTCGAGGCCGATGTTACGTGCCTTTGCCAGAAAAAAATTTGTAAGAATCGCCCAAAACTGCCTCAATTTCGATCTGAAAAAGAAATTTAAAGATCGTGAATTTTGGGACCTCCCCCAACTCACCACTAGTGTGGTGTTATGAACGATTACTAAGAGAGGAGGAACAAATGAAAAATTCCAGCAAATGAACGTATTACAGAAACATCGATTATGAAGAAGGCGAAATGGACATCGAATCGGCCGACTTATGTTTGGCCGAATTGGTTAAAGGAAAACCGTATGTTTGTAAGGCGTGGGCCGAACCCTTAGCCAAAGAAAAGAACGATCAAAAGAGTAGAAACTTCTCTTTTGATATCACAAAAGTCGATGCCATATTCGATCAGTTATATAAAGACAAGCTGATTAGTTTAAGCGATCGCCACACGTTGCCAAACGCCGAGCAAATCGGTCGTAAAAAATATTATAAGTGGCATAATGCGTGGTCCCATTCAACTAATAATTGTCTTGTTTTTCGAAATGTTTTGCAGGATGCCATAGAATTTGGACAATAACGTTTGAAAAAAAGATGGCAGTGGACGACAACCCTTTTCCAAAGTCAGTGGAATTAAACATGATCAACTCGGACCTTACCAAAATGACTTTGCCAAAGTTCAAGTTGGTCCTAGATGAAGGACATGATTGTCATCGTCCAAGCGCTCTGGAAATGATTAAAGCACCCCAAGAATGGAAGGATCAGCAAAACCTTTGTGTACGGTGCAAGAACAATATAGAATGGATGAGAGAGTTGGAGGATACCTGCGAAAGGCATGTAAAGAAAGAGCCAGTAGCATGGAAGCCACGGACCTTCGCACCAAGGTTCTACGGTGAGAATTCAAACTTCTTCCAAAATGTGAGAACGGTTAGGCCGAAAATTCATCGGCCCAACGTATGACATTTGTAACGTAGGCCGTATTTGGGACAACGTCCATGAATGAACTACCCTCCTGTGGACGAAATGACAATGACACAACTGAGGCGACACCAGCGAAATTATGGTCGTATGATGCGCCAACAAAGTGAAATGAAGGTCACCACATACCGTAATACTCATGCAGGAAAGAAACCAAATGTAAGTAATAAAGAGAGTGACTGTCGAGAAAGGACAACAACGAACTGCGAAGAGCGTACCAAGTTTGATAGACGAAAACGGGACGAGACAGACGATGAAGAGCTCCCTATCGTCATCTAATTCGGTAGTATGCCACCAGTTGTGGCTAATCATTACTTGTTGTCCGAGAAATTCAAGGGGAATAACAGTGGAGGGTCTGGAAATAACGAAGATGTTTATGATGGTGATGAAACTGAATTTGCAGCACTCTCGATAACAGATAGAGAGGCATCGGACGAGGAAACAACTAACATAGATGAAGAAATAGACATCAGGACCGAAGCACGAAGAAGGGGAATATCACAGAATCGACTTCTCAAAGAATTGTATGACGCCGGCAACCCTGCAGTCAGAACGTTAGGAGAGAACTTGAGACGATCTCCATATCTCGTCCTATATGGGACGCCCAAAATAAAACGGACTGTTACCATGGTAGAAAAGCGAAGATTGACTGTCAATAATGTCTCTCACGATGCACCAGTCACATTACCACATTCTAGGTGGGACACTGGAGGAGAAATACATCGGGCCAATGACGAGATGGAACAGACAATGGAGATTGGCCTGTCAGGAAATGTGATATTCCCAAAACCACCACCGCAGATGACAAATCACATGCGACCATTGTATGTAAAAGCAAATGCCAATGAGATACCCATCACCAAAGTATTGATTGGCAATGGAGCAGCCATCAATACAATACCATCTAGGATGCTAGGGCGTTTAGCAAAGTCAGAGGACGACCTCATCCCTACGGAAGTGGTACTAACAAGTTTCAATGGAGGGGAGACAACGGCCAAATGGGTCGTCCCATTAGACTTGCAAGTATGGAATACTACGAAGACAATGGTGTTCTTCGTTATAGACGGGCCAACTTCATATAACATGCTCTTGGGACGAGATTGGATACATGGTAGCCGATGCATTCCTTCATCTCTTCATTAATGCCTAGTTTTCTGGAACCAGAGAGATGAGGTTGAGATTGTACACGCCAACAACAAGCCTTTTGTTGCAGAGACAAATTCAGCAGAATACTTTATGTACGAAGGAAATTACGGGCCAACCCGAGTTCTGAATGAAGGGGAAAATTCGACCGTTGTGGCTCAAAATGACGAGCTATACCCTGCAGGTCTGCTAAATGATTTGTTCGCGCAAACAAGGCCAACCACAGTGGCCTTTGGGGAGTCGACGTGCATCAGTTCAAATGAAGAAGAACAAGCAGAGTAAAGAACAAGCTGCACTTGCAGCTACCAAGGCCAATCTAATGGCCTATGTAACGGAACGAGAGAATAAGGCTGAAGCTCGAGCCGCGATTTCACCCTTAAGGGATAAATATTAATGCACCAACCGAAGACAGGATAAGAGAAGCATGCGGGGTAGATTATTTGCTGGAAGGAAGCCACAATAGCGAAAAACCACTGGAAGAAGAAAAATACGCTCTGAACGGATGGCATAAGGCGAGCGTCTCGAGGAGACATGATGTATTAGACGAAGTAAATCTGGAGAGCGAGGACGATAGATGCATCACTTACATCAGCAAGGAACTAGAGGCCCTGGTACGAGAAAAACTAATTCATTTGTTACAATAGTATAAAGATTATTTTGCTTGGGACTACAATAAAATGTCTGGTTTAGATATGACATTAGTAGAGCATAGGTTGCCAATCATGTCAAGCCATATACCACATAAACAACCTCCCCGGAGGTTTGCACCCAATGTCATGCCTGATATTAAGAAAGAAGTTGAACGCCTTTTGGAGGCGAAATTCATTAGGACAACCAAATACGTAGAATGGTTGTCAAATATCGTCACTGTCATGAAAAAGAATGGAAAGATAAGAATATGCATAAACTTTAGGAATTTAAACTTGGCAACACCAAAAGATCAATACCTTATGCCGACGGTAGATTCCCTAGTAGACTCCACAGTAGGGTATCAGGTGTACTCTTTTATGGATGAGTATGCAAGTTATAATCAGATCTACATCGCCGAAAATGACATACATAAAACTGGTTTTAGGTGCCTAGGGTCTTTAGGATGTTATGAGTGGGTGGTGATGTCGTTCGGTCTAAAAAATATTGGGGCTACTTACCAGCGAGCCATGAATCTAATTTTCCATGACATGATCGGTAAATTCGTAGAAGTCTATGTAGATGATATAGTGGCTAAGTCTGTGACCATGGACGAACATTTTAGCCATTTGGCGATGGCTTTTGAGCGAATGAGGAAATTTAAATTGAAATTAAACCCCGCCAAATGTGCTTTTGGGGTGAGTGCAGGAGCTTTCCTGGGCTTTCTAGTACACCAGCGGGGAATTGAGATTGATACCAATAAATCTCGGGCAATCACTGAAGCCAAAACCCCGAAATAAGAAGGAGTTGCAAATATTTCTAGGGTAAATTAATTTCTTAAGAAGATTTATCTCTAACTGTGCAGAGAAAACTAAAGTGTTCTCGTCTCTGTTGAGGCTAAAGGATAAAGACGAGTTCGTCTGGACCGAAGAACATCAAAAAGCTTTCGAAAGCCTAAAGAAATATTTGTCGCAGCCGCCAGTGATGGTACCCCATGTGCCAGGACGGCCAATGAAGCTATACATATAAACCGAAGAGCAATCCATAGTTGAGATGATCGCGCAAGACGATGACATGGATGTCAAAAGAGTCATCTATTACATCAGCAGACAATTGTTGAACTATGAATGTAATTACTCTCCTATGGAGAAATTATGTTTGGCTTTATATTTTACATGTACTAAATTACGAGCCTACCTTAGGCCGAATACAGTGTACTTGATCAATAAAGTTAATATAATAAAGTACATGTTCTCTCGTCCTATCTTGCATCAAAAAGTTAGTTTCTGGTCATTATCATTGTCAGAATTTGATATACGACATGAACCTCAAAAAGCTGTAAAAAATCAAGTCTTGTGAGATTTTTTGGCTGACCACCTATGTTTGAGTACCATCAGGGAAATGGAAATGGAATTAGATGAATGCAGTTTGAAACCGTGGACGATGTATTTTGATGGATCTAGCACAACGAAAGGAGTAGAGATAGGATTAGTCTTACTCAGTCCATTGGGAGAATCGTTCCGTTTCGTGATTAGGTTGGACGAACTTTGCACCAACAATCAGACCGAATACGAAGCCTTGATATTTGGGTTGGAAATACTTCTCAATATAGGAGTAACGCACGTGTCCATTCGAGAAGACTCGCAATTAGTAATCCAACAGGTAACAGAAGCCTTTAAATGCCAGAGCCCATCAGCCATGTCACTATCAGATGTAGCCAAAGAATTACTAGGTAAATTTGACTATGCGGAGCTGGAACATGTTCCGAGGGCGAAGAATGAAATGGCCAACAATTTAGCCCAAGTGGCTTCCGGATATACATAGACAAGCATAGACGGTATATATAGGAGCGAAGAGGTCAAGCCAGCCCTGATGAGATGAAAGAGGGTGATGGATTTCATGACCATCGAAGTCCAAGATAATGACGATTAGAGAAGCGAGATCAAAGAATTTCTAAAACAGCCTGAAAATGAGAAAGATCGAAGGCTGAAACTCAAAGCCTTGAATTACGTGGTATCAGAAGATGTGTTATATAAAAAACGCCAAGACGGTCTATTGTTGAAGTGCGTAGGGCCATCGTAATCCAAAACTATTATGGCCGAATTACACGAAGGTGTTTGTGGGGCTCACCAGGCCGGGATAAAGATGAGATGGTTGATTATACGGAGCGGTTATTATTGGTCGAAAATGGGAGAGTCTTGCATATCGTATGTCAATGGATACATCATTTGTTAGAAGCATGGACCCATTCAGAGAGCACCAGCAACCGAAATAGTCCCTGTCATTAAATCATGGCCGTTCATAGGATGGGCGATAGATTTGATAGGGAAAATCTATCATGCATCAAGCAAGAGGCACACTTTCATTATCGTTGTGGAGGCTGGAATTCGGCCGAGGTCCACAATCAGAATTTATAAATTGGGGCACTAGCGATCCTGCAAAACAAAGAAGAATGAATGGGAGTAGACTGCCCACCGGTGTGGTAGGTACCGGGGACACTCCGACGCCCAAGTCAGTAGTATGAAATGATCAGTAAATATGTAAAAAAAAGTGAAGTTGAGGTTTATTATTGCCTCAACTTTGTTTGGATGGCCATGAGGGCGATGACAAATACTTTTAGAAATGGGAAATAGAACCAGTATCTGAATAAAATGTATCAGAGTTGGATGAAAGAAGTTAAGCTCTGCCCTTATTTCTCAAATTTCGTTCCTATTTATAGATGAAAATTATCATCCTTGGCAGCTGGCGTAAGTCCCACCACGTGCCTTATGCATTTGATAGAAAGTCTGAGCAGGTGGGAATAAGTTTTGTGTCGGGCAAAGTAGGAGAAGAGTAGTTGATATAATTAGGGGGTTTTGTATTTAAGCTTATGACTTAGTTGTAATACAATAATACAGAAATCTTTTGGGCCTAGTCTTTATTTTCGGGCTTTGTATACTATATGGGCTTTAAGGTAAAAGACGGTTTTATCCTTGGCCCAATTTTGGTCCAAACAGTTTGTCCCTTACTCTCTAAGTCAAAAAGTTTTTTGTCTTAGAGAGTATATACTTTTACGTCGTATGCCATTGATCATAAAAGCATGTGATAAGAATGTATCACCTTTTATAAGAGTATGTGTAAAACGTGGGTTCTGGAATATATCGCATGCGTCATCTGGCCAGAGGAAGTTTTAGTCCTTGACTTTGATTCGACTTGACTCATGGGGAATGTTCCTTGGTCGACTGAACCGAATGCTGGTTCGGGAGTTCTACTTGACTCGACAAGAGTCATAGGGAATGTCCCTTGGTCGACTGAACTGGATGCTGGTTCAGGAGTATTCTTGACTCGACAAGAATCATGGGGATTGTCCCTTGGTCGACTGAACCGAAAGTTGGTTCAGGAGATACACTTGACTCGACAAGAGTCATGGGGAATGTCCCTTGGTCGACTGAACCGAATGCTGGTTCAGGAGTTCTACTTGACTCGACAAGAGTCATTGGGAATGTCCCTTGGTCGACTGAACCGAATGTAGGTTCAGGAGTTCAACTTGACTCCACAAGAGTCATGGGGAATGTCCCTTGGTCGACTGAACCGAATGTAGGTTCAGGAGTTCAACTTGACTCCACAAGAGTCATGGGGAATGTCCCTTGGTCGACTGAACCGAATGTAGGTTCAGGAGTTTCAATTGACTTCACAAGTCATGGGGAATGTCCATTGGTCGACTGAACCGAATATAGGTTCAGGAGTTCAACTTGACTCCACAAGAGACATGGGGAATGTCCTTTGGTCGACTGAACCGAATGTAGGTTCATGAGTTTCAATTGACTTCACAAGTCATGGGGAATGTCCATTGGTCGACTGAACCGAATATAGGTTCAGGAGTTCAACTTGACAAGAGTCATGGGGAATGTCCCTTGGTCGACTGAACCGAATGTAGGTTCAGGAGTTTCAATTGACTTCACAAGTCATGGGGAATGTCCATTGGTCGACTGAACCGAATATAGGTTCAGGAGTTCAACTTGACTCCACAAGAGTCATGGGGAATGTCCCTTGGTCGACTGAACCGAATGTAGGTTCAGGAGTTTCAATTGACTTCATAAGTCATGGGGAATGTCCATTGGTCGACTAAACCGAATATAGGTTCAGGAGTTCAACTTGACTCCACAAGAGTAATGGGAAATGTCCCTTGGTCGACTGAACCGAATGTAGGTTCAGGAGTTTCAATTGACTTCACAAGACATGGGGAATGTCCCTTGGTCGACTGAACCGAATGTAGGTTCATGAGTTTCAATTGACTTCACAAGTCATGGGGAATGTCCCTTGGTCGAGTGAACCGAATGTAGGTTTAAGATTTCCACTTGATTCCATATGATTCATGGGGATGTCCCTTGGTCGACTGAACCAAATGTAGGTTCAGGAGTTCCACTTGATTCCACATGATTCATGGGGATGTCCCTTGGTCGACTGAACCAAATGTAGGTTCAGGCGTTCCACTTGACTCCACATGAGTCAAAGGGATGTTCCTTGGTCGACTGAACCGAATGTAGGTTCAGGAGTTCCACTTTATTCCAAATGATTCATGGGGATGACCATTGGTCGACTGAACCAAATTTAGGTTCAGGAGTTCCACTTGACTCCACATGATTCATGATGATGTTCCTTGGTCGACTGAATCGAATGTAGGTTCAGGAGTTCCACTTGATTCCACATGATATATTTGTCATGTGTCGAGTGATTACGAGGCTTGCACCGGGGTTTGCCCATTTGTTTTTCTTGAATGAAAGCAACCTTTATACTTGCCTCTGACGTGATATAGTGTCGAATGATAAAATTGTATGTGTTTTTTATATCTATTGATGTCGTGTCAAATGGTGAAGGCGGTTGTGAATAGAATTTCGTTGATGTTGCTGAGAGCAAGTGATGTCAAGTTGTAATATTCCTGAATGTAATTCATCATTCTTTTCGACGAAATATTTTACATCTCCTAGATCTTCCACGTGTCATTTAATGGAGCAAAACCTAACGCGAATAACGAGGAGTCTTTTGGCGGGAAAAGAACCGCCAAAAGTTGTAGTATAAGAGTGGCTTGATGGGTTCATTTGCTCCATTCACAAGATCAACAAGTTGGGAGAAAAACTTCAAGGCTCCAAGGTACTCTTCAAAACTTTCTTCGCGTTCTTCTTTTCCTTTGAATATACATAGAGTAGCTTCAAACTGTTCTTAGCTAAATTAGGTTGTTTGATCTTTTGAATCATACGCTATTTGGTGGATTTGTGTTTGGAGAGGTGAGTAGAATTTGATCCTTAAGAAACCTAAATCTTAGAAATTATTTGTTTGTAAACTTGTCGTGTAGAATATGTCGAGTGGAGAATCTTTAGAAAGTTTAGGTGAGCAGATTGATAAATTTGTAGAAGTATCGTCGAGTGAATCTACTGAAGAAAAATTATTAAGGGACTGGTCGCGTCAAGAATTTTCCGAGGAGGGACCTGTTACCGTTTTGTCGCGTGAAATTCCTGTACATGCAATTCCTATAAGATCATTGGTAGCAGTTGGGGAGTTTAGTGGAGCAGTTAGCACAAGTGAGCCAACCAACTTGTCAACCAAGAACCCAGCTAGTCGAATGACGGCTGCTATGCTGATGGAAATTAGGAGTAAGTACAGATTTCCTAGATCAATGGAGTTGAGAGTACCCATGCCGACTGAAAGAATTGACTATAAAATTCCTGGGTGGATTGGATTTTATATAGTGTCGTTTTCTAATGGGCTTAGATTCCCCATTCCGAGGTTAGCTTGGGAAGTTTTGGATCATTATGGGATCGCTCTTTCACAACTGATGCCGAACGCTTGGAGGATTTTATTGTCGATTGAATGCTTAGCATTTGAACAATGGGTGTTCTTTGAGGTGAAGGATGTAGTATACTCATACTACCTAAAGGAGCACTTAACTGAAAAAGGGAGGTATACTTTGTATCTTCGTCGTAAGAGAGAACAAATAGTAATGGGGCTTCCAACGAATGATAGGGGTAATTGGCAGTCGGATTATTTCTTTGTGAGGAATGAGGGTATCTTTGGGTCGATAGGAATGGGTTATGTCGCAGAATATTGGAGTGTATTTAGTGAGTATTAGTTTCTTCTATTATTGATAACTTATCAATGTTGTTGTCGTTTGACGCTAATGTGTGGATTGTTTGTTTTGCAGGTCCATTTCGAAACAGTTTATTCGACAAAACTCCTCAAATTTTATCCAATACTAAAGCTCTTCTTGCCCTTCCCGTCGAACAAAGAGATTGGAGAATAGTCTTGGTAGAGAAGAGATTAAGGGCTACATTAGTGTGGAAAGAAATCTTCGAATCTGAAGGTATATCTACCCCTTTGGCACTTTGTAAACACGTATTGGAAGTCATCTACTGTACTTGGTCGATTCGAGCTTTATACGGAAATGTGTTGTTTATAAAGACTTTAACTCCAAAAGAAATTTTATGCGCAGATGACATGATGTCGAGACCAATAAAGGTAGCATCAATTGATGAATTAAAAAGCCGAAAGAAGGCTAGGAAGCTTAAGATAAAGGAGACAGAGGTGGAGGTTCCTGAATTACAACAAGTTGTGTCGACTGGAACTCCCAAGGCTAAAGGGCAGTCGACTGAAATCATTGTCAAATGGGGAAAAAGGAAAGCGGTTGAAAGTGAGGACATTGACAATATAATTGTCAGGATTCCATCAGGGTCGACTGCAATTTCTGACCCATCAAGTCTTGACCCTTTTATCAAGAAGCTTTTGCTGGAAGAGGATGAGCAAAGGCTATCCAAAATAGGCCCCGTCGAGTCAATGAAGAAGGCTGCGGCTCTAAATTACCAAGTAAGAAAGTAAACAAAAGTTTTTTATTAAAATTTGTAGAATGGATTCTAATCGAATGCTTTTTTCAGGCAATGGAGTGTAACTTGTTCATGCAACGGTATGTCGAATCACATCTCAGGAAGCAAAGAGAAATGGAAAAATCATTTGTAGCAATGAAAAAGAAGATGGTCCAGATGAAGTCATTTGGAAAAAAAGAATGAAGAATTGGAGAAGGAGTTGAAGGACGTGAAGGCTACTCTTAAGATGGAGAGGGAAACTTCCGAGGTTACGATTGGAGGTTATAAGGATGCATTTGAAAATGTAAAGAAGGAGAATGATGAGTTACTTGAGCATCTTGAAGGGATTGCTCTCGAATCCATGATGAAAGAACGAAGTAATCTGATGAAGGATTTCCTTGAAGGGAATACCGCAGCTTGGGAACCAGAGAAATGGATTCAAGAGTATGATCGATTACTGGCGGAATTTCTTCTTCCAACGAGGGTGATGAGGAAGAAAAGGTGAAGAAGTCGACTCTAAAGTGGCTGAGAAAGAATATAACTGACGCCAATGAAGCGGCTGGAGTTCAAGAGATGTGTTGGACAAAATGACCCATAGCGTCACTATTTGCACAGATCATTGTGTTGTTGTAGCAAATTAACTACGTAACAAGGAAATTGCACTCTCGTCATTTGTGATTAGATCACTTTAGATATATAAATGAAGAGAGGTCCCTATGATTAGTTCCTGGATTGAGATGATATGAGACAGTATCAGTCCACGAAGGATTAATCATTAAATATCCCTAGCCGTAGTATTATCGAGACTGGACATCGATAATGCGGAATAGGCTAGTATTGCACTTGTGCGCGTTGTGAGGGCACAACGGCATAGTTCTCATATATATAAGTATTGGATACTTGTGCAAGTGCGATAGGAGGTCTTGTTTCACCGATGGTACGGGAAACAGCTTCGCTCTGGATAGACCCTTCGGAATCCCATTGGTATTATGACTAGGTGTCTATGGGAGGCCGAAATCAAGGTAGGTGTGTATAGTCTTAACCTGAGACTTACATCGCTAATACTTACGACAATCGGTAAACTTTGGTTTTGGTGGTGGGGGATCTTAACTGGTTCTGTGTTCACCTCTTCTGGGTTTATCAGGAATCGTAGTGTATTGGATGTGATGTCAAGACGGAAGTGTCACTCCAGTCATAATGGAGATGATGTCACGCAGGATATCGGTCTTATTAGGCTTTTTTAGTGATGCGCATCCAATCGTGATATTATGACCAGGTCATGAATATCCGATTATAGAGACTAGTTACCAGACATCCGATATGTGTTTCGGACGTGGCAGACACTTATCCAGCCCCAGCCCTAGCACGTGATTATCCGATACTGGGCCGATATGCACAATACAATTGTATACTACGCTTGATACAGATCTTAATATTCTTAATGGATATGTCCGGAGAATTGGGTAGACTTGGTGCTTTGCTAGGAGTCGACCTTGTCTCGTAAATCGGTAGAACGTAGTACTTGGTACGTACGTGATTCGGATACTCCGACGACCGTATTTACTGCCAGATTATCCGGGGATCTCATGGGTCGCTTCCCGATAATCCACCGATGACGCACAACTCGCACTCTTGAATAATCTGGGATTATAATAGAAGAGAGAGAAAATTAATAATCTAGGATTAATAACGGAGATATTTTATCCGGGATAAAATGTCGTCTAAAGAGAGAGAACGATTAATTTGGAATTAATCGATGAATTAATATATTCGATATATTAACGAAATTAGATTTCGACGCGGAATTAAAATTAGATTTTAATTCGGGCAAACGAGTTAATTAGGAATTAATTCGTTAGCGACGTAAATAATAATTTCGCCAGGCGTAATTATTTATTTAAATTCGATTGAATTAACGTCGCGACGTAAGCTCGGTATTTCGGAAATATCGAACCCGAACGCGTGAGTGCACGTGGGCCCACTTTCATTTGGAAACGTGTGGGGGCCACATGACACATGTCATTCTAATGCTTTGCATGTAGATAGTGTACAATGCACTCAATGTTATTGCATGGAATTGAGTGTTTGACACTCTAAGCCATTGCATGTTTGTGTCATAATTTTATTATTAATTTAATAAATTATGGCATAAATATAAATTGATTTTTGGTAAATCATTTTAACTTAATACACAATTTCACTCTCTCATTTTCCTCTCTCTCTCACGCCAACAGCCTTGTTCTTCACTGGTTTGGAACCAGAAATGGCTTGAACAAAGGGAAGCAAAGAGTGGTTTCTCATGGTGAGAAATCAAGTGCTAGCACACTACGAGTCTTGCGAAGGTGGTAGGGAGGTTCCCCCATGAGCCGGATCCATACGAGCAGCTCGGAGCTCCGTTTCTTCACTCAATTTTCTGTTTTTGTAGGACAGTGGACTGTTGCAGTGATGAGATCAAGGCAGTGCGTTTTTGGGCTTGAATCGTCTCCAAATCGACTCTACCGATCAATGTGAGTATTCCGCTACCTCCGTTGATGTGTTCACACATAATTTCATGTCTTGTTTGATCTTGGGACCTTATAGAAAACCAACAATGGCATCAAGAGCTTATGTTGCAAGCATGAAATTTGTAGGGCTTAAAATTTGGGTAAATGTGATTTGAGCATGATTTGAATAAATTGCTTGTTTGAGTATGCTTATAACATGTTTAAATTCATTTTGGTTGGACTAATTTGATGAAAAATGATTTGGAATTATTTTCCCAAAATGGATTGTTGGCCGAATGGTTTGGTGATTTTTTGGATCTTGGATTTTGTTTTTGATTCATTTGATGAGTTAGAATCGATTAGGTTGACGTTAATTTGAATCGAATTGGATTGGATTTCGAATTGGACAAAAACCCAAAATTCCTTACCTTGGCCGAATGTGTATTGCCCTAATGTCTTGGTAATTTTGGTTTTGTGACATTGGATGTGTATGAAATCAAATCGGATGTTGATTTGATGTCGATTGTAGGTTCGATTGGATCGAAACCGAATCGGACACAAATCCCCATTGGCCGAGAGCATGAAAGCATGTAAATGGGTTTGATTTTTCATTATGTGTGTTTGACATGTGATAATGAATTGAATATGATTAATAAAACTAATTTGGTGTTTTAAAAATATTGATAGGTCGATTAATCATGTAATGCACTTTAGGTAATTAAATTGCGTAATTGGATTAGTGTAATTTAATTATTTAGGCTTAAATTGGATTTGGGCTTGAATTGTTGTATTTGGACCTATTGGGCTTGATTTATCAAGTTTGGTTTAGGCCAAGTGGATTGGATCCAATTGGGCCCAAAACCTTAACCATAAAGCCCAATTGCGACTAATGAACCTTTAATGTTTAATTGGGCCTAATGGGCCGAAATTGATTTCTAAGGCATCTTGGGGATTCCACTATTGGGCTTTGGTTGCCGAAGCCCATGCCTAAAGAAATTAATTGAAGCCCATTAGACTTGAATTAAATTGACGTTGGACGTTAATCGACTTTGAGTCCCGACGCGATTGAATTTGGAATTTAAATCGTAAAGGTTTATTAAATAAAGTGTAATATTTAATTTGGAATTGAATAATGAATTAGTATTAAATACATGTTAAATTTGATTTAATGATGTAGTTTAATTTAATTCATGAATTCGTACTTTGAGTACTTATTCGCAAAAACGAGTTTGACTCGAACAAAATCAAATCGTTGTTTGAACATTGGATGATCACTTAATTATCAGATTAATTAATTTGATTAGATTGATTGATAGCATGCTTATGTGTGTGAATACGTGGTTGTGTTGAATGAATAATGTATATCGGATGGATACTAGTCGGGTGGGCAATTTTAGAATTGTTGTAATAAATTCGATTTATTAAATTGGACCTGCGTGTCCAGCCTTATCACCTTCTTTCTCTTTGTATTCTCTTCTCACCTATTCCCCTCTATGTATATGAGGTTTCTTTAGAAGTGTAGTGTAACGGTTAGAAGTAGTACAAGTGCTAGCTTGAGTGAGAAAGGGAGAGATTTGATCTAGGATCAATGTGTTAAGTATCCATCCGCATATCATTATTATTTTATTTCATACTCGCTTTATTATGTATTTAGAATGCATGTTTAAGGGTGTATGATGATGAGACCTAACAAAGATAATTAAATTGGTAGCCAATTTGCACGCGAAAATCCCTCAATCTATATAGCATAATATCCTTCCATTGAATGATTCTTGTCAAGATCCGAAGTTGGCATTGGTTTGTTTTGACCAAAGTCAAGACCTTTGTCAATCAAGGATGTACTTGAATCATGAGAGTTTTGTTGCATATCGGTGTCTTGTCCAAATCGTGATTTTTATTGACCAAAGTCAGATCACTTTTTGTCCAATGACATTGATTACGAAACTTTCCTCGTCAATGGGTCCCGCTTAACTGGAATCATTAGGTTTGTGTTTGGCCAAGCCAAGGCCTAAATGATTCGAGGATATGGTTAGGAAATATATTGGATACATTGACATTATACATATGTTTCGGACTTGGATGTCCACCTAACCGGATCTAGGAATTGGATGAGATCCAATTGATCTGAGAGATCTACCTAGTTAAATAGCATACAGCTTTTATTGGCCAAAGTCAGGGTTGTGTGTTATTTAATAGGATCCTAGCCCACTAGGAAACACGGTTTCCCGAGTACTCCACAGAGGGTTAGAGGCTCGACGAAAATAGTGGGAGGCAAGTATTGAATTTGCAACATTCGTTCAAATACTCGCTAAACACGCTCATTTATTTTTACTCGTCATATTAATCAAAAGTATTAGTCGGACTAATATTTTATGTTGTTTTTAAATATATATAGTTGGACTATATACAAACTTATTCAAATTATAGTTGATTTTATAATTGGATTATAGTAATCATATAATTGTATTAAAATTATAGTTGATTTTATTATTGGATTATAGTAATCATATAATTGAATTAAATGATAGTTGATTTTATAATGGGATTATAGTAATCATTATTAAAATTATAGTTGATTAAATAATTGGATTATTGTAATCATTATAATAAATAGTACCTTATTAAATTGATTAAATAGTTGGACTATTGAAATCATGAAAGAATTGAAAGGTTGAATATTTAAATATATCCCTTGGATTAAATGTTTTAAATGATTTAATTTCAATTGGGAATTAATAATAGGTTAATTTATTTGATAAAATAACTATTATGACTAAGCCCATAATTAAGCAAATAGTAGAGCATAAAGTCTTTGGAAGATTTATGTGATGATGACTTTAGTGCTTAATTAATATACTTATAATAAATCTATCTTTAGATTTAAAAGTATTAAATTGCAATTAATAATTCTTGGATAATTAATTGACTATTCTAGTGGAGAAAAGTCAAAGTTTGCAATTGGGCATGTAGCACAAGGTGCACATCGTTTCGATATTCCAAAACCCAAGGCTTGGCCAAAGGTTTGTGAAATATTGAAAAGGATAATTGACATATCCCAAAGTGACTACCATTTGGATATGGAAGACACGAAGGAATTAAAGAAAGGGCGAGGCTCTAACTTTAAAATATTTGTCAAAGTTATGTTCACTACTAGTATTAAATTGGATTTTAAATACTTAGTGTGGTACATAAAATATATGTATTGACGTTCAGAATCCGCTGTGAGCTGGATACTGGCTTCAAGCCGAGATTTCTCTGCGAATTGGAAACGGGACGAAAGTCGCTGTTTCGACCGTAGATACCTAAGTTTAGGAACTACCCTTTGGGTATGTACTTAAATTAGGAAATGTTATAATGTAACTAGTTTTACTAGAGACATTATCTCTATATCAGTGTTTAATCCATTGCGGATAAAACCTTTATATTCTAGAACACTAAAGTGTTTCAATATATAGATGATACTGAGATAAATACATTGGATGTAAATAACAGAATTTATATTTTGAATATAAATAAAATCTCAAACATATAAAATGACAAATAAATAGCTCAAATTGATTTGATCAATAGAGACTTATTTGTGGCATTGTTGTCTGGGACACAATTAAACAAGACTCGTATATCCACACTTTTATAGAGTGGGTACTAGGACTGATTTGACTATTCAAATAAGGTCTACGAATCTAGTTTATTAGGTTAAATACCTAAAATACTATTTACTTGGTAATAGTAAAAGGGCCACCGATCTGTTAGCCCTATTCATGGTGAAGTAAGTGGGCCCATATCTAGCTAGACTATGTGAACATGAATATTTCGTGACCTTAACGGATGTGACATCACGTTGTGGTTATGTGTTTCTTTTGAAGAACACATCGGAAACTTTAGAGTTTCGACACGAAAGACAGAACAGATCGGCTATAGTATTATTCCGCCACGGTAATACCGTAATGGAAAATACTTAAGCAGTAGTTTCATTATACTACATGAAAGAGTATGGTATTCTTTCAGATGAGGACTCCTCTCGAGACACGTCAGTTCGATGTGTCTGAACTAAACCGAATTTTGTTGGACATAATAAGGTTTATCACGAGTCGCTCTGAGACTATTTTTATCTATCTAATGATATTTATTTTTTTAATATAATCTTACACATATCTACTTATATCACTATATAACAAACGTAGTTTTTATAACAGTGCAAAACTTATTTAGAATAAGGTTCCATATAAATCTGTTTGACAGATATCATATAGGATATGAACAGGGAAGAAACGAGGTTTCTCATTCCTGATAATTGGGTATGCCAGGCATACGTTTGGTTGATACCAACTAAGGACCCAAATTGGATAAGTGCCAATATAAGTTATCCTAAGGGAAACCTTAAGTATAGTACTTATAAATCCCACATGAGAACAATGTAATTGTTGCTCACCATGCGGTTTTCCTGAGAGGAATACCGATATGCAGTGGTCAGTGGGAGGATAGTGATACTCGATGAAAATCGGAGTAATACTATTCTAGGCACGAAGTCCGTAATGGAACACAAATAGTTCATCTATGATGAATCTATACCATTAATCTTCAAATACACAAGAAACTAGTAGATCGGATAGAGTCAGAAAACAACCTAGGGTATGGGTTTCTGATCTAACCTCATAAAGATGTCAATCTTATGGTGGTGTACCATCCGACTACGTTACGAGGAAGTGATACGAGGTATCGACTCCCTGTTATGGCAAAGTGCCATGAGTCCGAAATGGATTCCATGTATAACAACTATGTTTGGATACTAGTTGTTGTACCACAAGGCGTAGTGCCTATGGTACATTAAACGTCTTCAAGGAAGACATACATGGAAGGCAACATACCAACGTGCAAACCTAAGTTTTGACGGAAAGGTATCGTTATCAACATTATGTTAATAACGGTTCAACCTTTTACCTGTTGCCATGGTAAATCCATTTTGAAGATGCTTGATGATAACTATATATTTCATTTATGAAATATGTTAGTTACAAATCAAAATCGCTTTCCTGAAAAGGAAACCTTTTGGAGGATGTTTACAACATCCTGACGATTTTGTATAACCGACAAACCAGGTTTGCGGGTTATTCGATCCATGTTTGGATTGATGCAAGCATAAGGTTCTTGGAACTGTCGTTTTGAAATAATCATAATGGTTTATGATTTGACTCAAAACGAAATAATTCTTGTGTATATAAGGAGGTTAGTGGGAGAGCGCACTGACAGTGAAATTCCCATAAAGCTATTGCTTTGAAAGCTTGGCTTTCAATAGAAATTCTCCGTAGAATTCTGGGGAGTAACAACCTTTATTCAAGGAATAAAGATCTACTGGGATAGATTTGGAGTTGTTAACACTCTCTGGAAATTGTACATTTAAAATGTACTTGTATTGGTGTCTCATACGCTTCAAGCATATGGAGTCACAATCAGGTCAATCCAAGTGACAGTCACTGGATTGAAGTTAAGAACATCTGTTAGTATCTCAGAGAACTAAAGATGCTATCTTAAACTATGGAGAAGGAGAACTTGAAGTGACTGGGATCACTGCTGCAAGTTTCCAAACAGTTAAATACTGCGGTACTATAAAGTTTGAACACCGGGACAGTGAGCTGGAAATCTTCCAAGCAAGATAACTGTTGCCGAATAAACAACAAATGCGGATTATTGCTGCAGCTGAGGCAGCAATAGAAGTCTTTTGGGTCGAAAGTAAATCTAATTAGATTAGATATAGTTCTGTTAGCAGCTGAGCTAGGCGTCAGCACAGGCTAAGGAATTAAAGGTCTCATCGACGATCCAGATATATACTTCTATATCATCTGATTCGTTCGGATCATACATCGTGGCGATGTGATGATCGTATAAATCGCGTCAAACGATAATCAAACAAATCCGCTGACGAAAACTTTCCTCAGCAATTTGAGCGAACCGTACATAGTTCAGGTGTAGGACACTTGAGTGACTCGCAATGTGCCAAGTGGGAGATTGTTGGACAAAATGACCCATAGCGTCACTATTTGCACAGATCATTGTGTTGTTGTAGCAAATTAACTATGTAACAAGGAAATTGCACTCTCGTCATTTGTGATTAGATCACCTTAGATATATAAATGAAGAGAGGTCCCTATGATTAGTTCCTGGATTGAGATGATATGAGACAGTATCAGTCCACGAAGGATTAATCATTAAATATCCCTAGCCGTAGTATTATCGAGACTGGACATCGATAATGCGGAATAGGCTAGTATTGCACTTGTGCGCGTTGTGAGGGCACAACGGCATAGTTCTCATATATATAAGTATTGGATACTTGTGCAAGTGCGATAGGAGGTCGTGTTTCACCGATGGTACGGGAAACAGCTTCGCTCTGGATAGACCCTTCGGAATCCCATTGGTATTATGACTAGGTGTCTATGGGAGGCCGAAATCAAGGTAGGTGTGTATAGTCTTAACCTGAGACTTACATCGCTAATACTTACGACAATCGGTAAACTTTGGTTTTGGTGGTGGGGGATCTTAACTGGTTCTGTGTTCACCTCTTCTGGGTTTATCAGGAATCGTAGTGTATTGGATGTGATGTCAAGACGGAAGTGTCACTCCAGTCATAATGGAGATGATGTCACGCAGGATACGGTATTAGTGCTCTTTTAGTGATGCGCATCCAATCGTGATATTATGACCAGGTCATGAATATCCGATTATAGAGACTAGTTACCAGACATCCGATATGTGTTTCGGACGGGGCAGACACTTATCCAGCCCCAGCCCTAGCACGTGATTATCCGATACTGGGCCGATATGCACAATACAATTGTATACTACGCTTGATACAGATCTTAATATTCTTAAATGGATATGTCCGGAGAATTGGGTAGACTTGGTGCTTTGCTAGGAGTCGACCTTGTCTCGTAAATCGGTAGAACGTAGTACTTGGTACGTACGTGATTCGGATACTCCGACGACCGTATTTACTGCCAGATTATCCGGGGATCTCATGGGTCGCTTCCCGATAATCCACCGATGACGCACAACTCGCACTCTTGAATAATCTGGGATTATAATAGAAGAGAGAGAAAATTAATCTAGGATTAATAACGGAGATATTTTATCCGGGATAAAATGTCGTCTAAAGAGAGAGAACGATTAATTTGGAATTAATCGATGAATTAATATATTCGATATATTAAACGAAATTAGATTTCGACGCGGAATTAAAATTAGATTTTAATTCGGGCAAACGAGTTAATTAGGAATTAATTCGTTAGCGACGTAAATAATAATTTCGCCAGGCGCAATTATTTATTTAAATTCGATTGAATTAACGTCGCGACGTAAGCTCGGTATTTCGGAAATATCGAACCCGAACGCGTGAGTGCACGTGGGCCCACTTTCATTTGGAAACGTGTGGGGGCCACATGACACATGTCATTCTAATGCTTTGCATGTAGATAGTGTACAATGCACTCAATGTTATTGCATGGAAATTGAGTGTTTGACACTCTAAGCCATTGCATGTTATGTGTCATAATTTTATTATTAATTTAATGAAAATTATGGCATAAATATAAATTGATTTTTGGTAAATCATTTTAACTTAATACACAATTTCAACTCTCTCATTTTCCTCTCTTCTCTCACGCCAAAACAGCCTTGTTCTTCACTGGTTTGGAACCAGAAATGGCGTGAACAAAGGGAAGCAAAGAGTGGTTTCTCATGGTGAGAAATCAAGTGCTAGCACACTACGAGTCTTGCGAAGGTGGTAGGGAGGTTCCCCCATGAGCCGGGATCCATCGGACGAAGCTCGGAGCTCCGTTTCTTCACTCAATTTTCTGTTTTTGTAGGACAGTGGACTGTTGCAGTGATGAGATCAAGGCAGTGCGTTTTTGGGCTTGAATCGTCTCCAAATCGACTCTACCGATCAATGTGAGTATTCCGCTACCTCCGTTGATGTGTTCACACATAATTTCATGTCTTGTTTGATCTTGGGACCTTATAGAAAACCAACAAGATGGAGAAGAAGAATGAAGAACTTAGTCGAATGGAGGTTGAGCCGACTGGTCAAGTTCAAGAAATTCCTGCGCCTGAAGTTGTTGCTGAACGTATTCTGGAAGAAGCTGCTCCGGAAATTTGAATTTCTTTGTAATTTTAACTTTTTGTTATCGCCTTTTGTAGAAAAATTTAATGACTGTAGACAACAGAAACTGGACGACGCATGCTGTTCTAGGCTCGCGGCACTAGTTGGGAGTTCGGAGTAGCCACGAGGACTAAACCGGAGAATGATGGAGTCGCCACCCGTGTGAACCGGGAAAAATGAGATTTAAGCCGCACTCACCCCTCGCAAAGCGAAGACCTCAAACCGTTGGGTTCGGAATGGTCCCTTACTTATGTCACTTGTAATGAAAGGATTTATGTAATAACTTAATCATGCTTGAGTAACATTCGTTTCCAAGGGTATCATACTTCTAGATTCACATGCATAGCAATAAAACTTACACTTAAATTTCCATATACAAATCCCATGTATTTAGCATATTTTCATGTTTGCATGCATCCTATTCATATATAATCTATGTCCAAATTCAAGCATGAAGACAAATTAACATTTCAAAGGCATGCAACTTCACACAAACAAGGAACATTCTTACAAACATACATACTAAGAAAAGGTATTCAAGTGCATAACAGAAATAGATGACCAAAGAAGTAATACAAATGTATGAAATTCAAGGAGATAACTATATGTTAAGATAGACATGTCATGATGTAGTACATGAAGATCGTAAGCGTTCGCGTTGCGTTCGTAAACGCGTTCGAACGGTCAAGACAGAAGGTCCTCGTTCGTGTGGCGTCCGATACGCGTTCGAACGGAAATGAGGCAGTAGGTTCTCGTTCGTAGTGCGTCCGAAAACGCGTTCGAACAGAATGAGACCTGATGCTACAGATGTGTGTGCGTTCGAGTAGCGTTTGATAACGCGTGCGAACGGTAGAGACAGAAGGTTCTCGTTCGTGATGCGTTCGAGGACGCGTTCGAACGGGACTGGCAGATTACATATATTCATACAGTTCTGAATGCGTTATTCAAACAAGATCACCACAACGACATATCTAAACACATGGATCCTTAAATCATGCATAAATTAACATACTAAACAATTAAATCATGCTCAACCACAACAAACTAGTCATGCACAAAACTATAACATGTTAAATATCCTAATCATGTATAAGAAAACGAATCACACACTAATCTAAATCATGCTCAAACACAAATTTGGATGACACGGAATATGTGTATCTTTCAAGTGGTACGTGGCATTGTGTCCCGAGTACAAACGCATTAACCGTCCATTCGGATTCGGCTACGGAATTTATGTCCGAGTTTCCATCCGATATACCATAAGAAATAACACATATTCCGCCCATCCGGAATCACATCACACAATTAACATGCTTTCCAAATCATGCATACTTAAAAAATCATAATTAATCATGCTTTCTAAATTATCAATTCATGCGAAGAGGATAAATATCATATGCCCTCAGGTCTAACCTTTTTGTGTCGTCTTTTGGAAGTACGTTTCACGTCCGTCGGAAGAGTTGATGCTCCGCAACTTTTCTGGTTCGCTGGTTCCTCTTTTCCTTGGTTGTCCTGCTGATTTGCTCGCTGTTTTCCCTTTTGCTTCGCTGCTGTGTTGCTGCTGTCTTTCCGGCTTGAGAGGAGAAGGCTTTTATGATCTCCAAATGCTAAATGTATGCTCAAATATGCTTGATGTATCTTAATTTCTCTAGGTATGTCTCAGGCTCCAAGGCTGAAAAATGAGAGTTTATATAGGCAATTTGGAGTGCATTTAATAGGTAGGCCAAGGGCAATTAATTTGATACCAAACTTGGTTGAAATGTCATGCATAATTGGATGCCTTTGTTGACATATACAAATGATAATTTGAAAATGAATCAAAGGTGGTGGGATGGTGATAGGCGTGGGTTGTAAGGAGTTAATGGTGTGGGGAGAGTGCTTGACTTGGTGAGGGAGGCCATTAAATGGTGTAGGGTTGGTTTAATAAATGGTTTGAAAATTAATATTAAGGTAAAAGGTAAGGTTAAAGGTTAAAGTGAATAGGTAGAAGGGTAAGTCATGATGGAATAGTGTAAGGAAGGTAAAAATGGTGTCAAGGTCGTGGGCCTCCTAGGTGGTGGGCTTGGGTATGGATTTGGCTTATGGGTTCTTGGGCCGAGCATAAGCGGAGATCCAACGAGCAAATCGAAGCTAGACAACCAAGTTAAATCCAACAATGATTCCAATTTCCAACTTTACCCTTCCGACGTCCGTTTCCTGCAACTTCCATGACATGAAAAGGTAGTGCCTCCTTACGAGACTTGTCATTGGGCATGATATGCAAAATGCAGTGTCTACAGTCGCCCCCACTTTGATGGGACTTGTGTAATGTGTGACGATGACAGTTCAATCAAAGTTACGTGCAATGCATTTTTACTTACCTGGCTTGCCAGCTACCACCTGACTTACCTGTTACTCGAACTGAGTTGATGCTGCAGTGGACCTCGATCCTGGGACGCATCCCAATACCTGCAACCGACAACGGGGGCACCTCGACCCTCAAACTGATGATGTAGCGGGCACCTCGACCCTGGGCACTTCGACCCGGACTACAACTGACAACGGGGGCACCTCGACCCTGGGCACCTCGACCCAATACCGCTGCAAATAGGGACTTCGCCCTTGAAATGATGATGTAGTGGGCACCTCGACCCTGGGCACTTCGACCCGGAACTACAACTGACAACGGGGGCACCTCGACCCAATACCGCTGCAAATAGGGACTTCGCCCTTGAAATGATGATGTAGTGGGCACCTCGACCCTGGGCACTTCGACCCGGAACTACAACTGACAACGGGGGCACCTCGACCCTGGGCACCTCGACCCAATACCGCTGCAAATAGGGACTTCGCCCTTGAAATGATGATGTGGAGCCTCGCTCCCAAGCTGATATGATATGGGCTTCGCCCTCAAGCTGATAAAGATGTGGAGCCTCGCTCCCAAGCTGATATGATATGGGCCTCGCCCCCAGACTGATAAAGATGTGGAGCCTCGCTCCCAAGCTAATATGATATGGGCCTCGCCCCCAGACTGATGAAGATATGGGGCCTCGCCCCCAAGCTGATATGACTGATTTATTTCAAACTATACTGCCCTCCTCGAGGTAGCCTTTGTAGCTAAACATATTTTCGTCCTCAACGAATG
This sequence comes from Zanthoxylum bungeanum, assembly GCA_019454045.1. Lineage (NCBI taxonomy): Eukaryota > Viridiplantae > Streptophyta > Magnoliopsida > Sapindales > Rutaceae > Zanthoxylum > Zanthoxylum bungeanum. The sequence continues at coordinate 48,467 of SKCR01025674.1, forward strand.
CTATATGTCAAAACCCGAGAACCTTCAAAGTACTCGATATACTCAAATCCACTCTTGAATGGGTGATCTGAACTAGACTCCTAGTGTGTGTGTGCTAAGGCTCTTTCGCAGCTTGTTCCTTAAGTAAGTCAATTTTGGTGATTTCGCTTCGGAGAATCGAACCAATGGGTCTAACCAACCTGGATGTCTTAATCACATTCCGTGATTACTTCAGCATACTCAACATGATATGGTCTTTATCTTTTTTTCTTTCTCTTTCTTCTCTCTTTTTTTCTTTTCTTTTTCTTTCTCTCTTTTTTTCTTTTTTTTCTTTTCCCTTTTCTTTTTCTGACACACCTACCCTTTAAGGTAGCATTCTCCTCATGGTGGTCCTAATACTCGCCCATGGGTAGCTTCACGGTTATCGGTTATAGGTGGTCTATTTTCTTTTCTTTTTCATTGCAGAGACTTCTTCTTTGTTTCCAACCATATCATATATCATAGCATTAGTAAATCAGGGTGGACACCTAGGCAAACGGTCATTCACCGATTCGTCATCTCATCAACTAGTCACCTCAGTAACTACTCAGGTTTCTACTACTAGGATCCCGTATTTAGGTGCTTGTGGGTCTAACTGAGATCAATCCATTCAAAATATCGGAAGAAAGCGTACCTCGCACTTATCGTTTCTAGGGTTTCTCCATTCGGCAACCAATGTCATCACCAGACATATGTCTATCTATCAAAGACTTTTCTCCGTGGGATTCTTTATTTTAACCGCCGAAAACATGGGTTTCGCCCCCTGGAATCCATTCCTGAAACTGATACTGGCGTGGGCCTCAACCCTATTCCTGAAACTGAGATTGATTCTGATTCATTTCTGAGACTGATAACACTGTTGTTGTTTTTGGTTGGCTTGCCTTTGCCGCTTTCTATTCCTTCTTTTTTTTTTTTCTTTAAACCTGCAAATACAAAACAACAGAATAAATACGTGGGCATGTAAGTATGCAAGTGCAGAGATACTCCCTTTTCGTGATGGGCTGGATCCTCATTGTGCTCCTCGGCGCTATATGTCTCTGGTCGTCCCTTGATGGTTCCTATCTGTTTGAAATCTGTAAAAAACGAACACAAAACGAGAATGCAAGTTACGTGTATGCATGTATGTATTTCCTATCCCGTTGGGTTAGGTCTTCTGCCTGTTCCCTCGTGACCGCTTAGTCCTCTTTCCCTCAGGCAAAGTACAACTTCAATCTGTCCACATTGATTGGCTCAGCGAACTCATTCCCTTCCAAGTCTGACAGCTTTACTGCTCCATTTCTCATGACTTTCTGCACTATGTAAGGTCCTTCCCAGTTCGGTCTGAACTTCCCTCTTGGGTCTGTCGTCGTTGGTTTTGACTGCTTAAGTACCAAATCACCTTTTCTGATCTCGATGGGACGCACTTTCTTGTTGAAGGCCCGAGCCAACCTCTTCTGATATATCTGCATGTGATACAAAGACTTCATTCTCTTCTCATCGAGCAGTGCCAACTGTGCAAACCTCTGTGCAGCCCATTCTTGTTCTGGTAATTCTGCCTCTGCTAAAACCCTCATGGACTGTATTTCCACTTCCACCGGCAGTACCGCTTCCATCCCGTACACTAAAGAGTAAGGTGTCGCACCCGTTGCTGTTCTGACTGACGTTCTGTACCCCCATAAAGCATATGGTAATTTCTCGGCCCAATCTCTGTAATTCTCTGTCATTTGGCCAAGATCGTTTTTATAGTCTTGTTGGCTGCCTCACCTGCCCCATTCGCTTGCGGTCTGTACGGTGATGACTTGTGGTGGCCTATCCCATATCTCTGTAACATCGCCTTCGTCTCTTTTTGAAATTGAACTCTGTTGTCTGTCACTACATGATGGGGCATACCATACCTACAGATGAGGTTCCGAGCTATAAACTTTGCCATCTGCTTTGCTGTAACATTACGGAATGATTCAGCTTCTACCCACTTCGAGAAGTAGTCTACGGCCACTACTATGAAGCGATGCCCATTCGATGCATTCGGTCGAATTTCTCCAATCATATCAATTCCCCATGCTGAGAAAGGCCACGGCTCTGACAACCCGTGTAACTCTGTGTGCGGTAAGTGATTCAAATTACCGTGTGCTTGACAGTCATGACAGTGCTTTACCATCTTCGCGCAATCTGCTTCCATGGTTGACCAATAAAAACCCTGTCTCGATATCTTGCGGGACAAATTCAACCCATTCATGTGCGGACCACATACCCCGGCGTGTACCTCTCCATCCTTTCTGAGCTTCTTCTTTTCTCAGACATTTCAACTGAATGCCGTTCGCCTGTCTCTTGTACAGTTCTCCTCTCATAGTCATATACTGGGAAGCTAACTTCTGAATGGCTATTCTGTCTTTTCTACCTGCCCCTTCTGGAGTTCACCACGCTCCAGATACCTCTGAATGTCAAAATACCAAGGTTTGCTGTCGTCGACCTCAACCTCCAGAATTCTCTCTATTTCATAAGCATGTTTATTTACGGTTATCAGTATCAACTGTCTCATCACTAACTTTTCTGGATTCTCCCAGGTAGCTGCAAGTGTAGCCAATGCATCTGCCATCTGATTCTCTTCTCTCGGTAAATGCTGAAACTTACACTCGGGGATAACCTGTGTCAACTCTCTGAGATGAAAGAGGTAAGGCTTCAACCGTTCTTCTTTCAATTCCCATTCTCCTCGCATCTGCTGGATCACCAACATAGAATCTCCTTAGACTTCCACACTCTCGGCCTTCAAGGCCATCAATGCCGTCAGACCAAAAGCACATGCTTCATACTCGGCCATGTTGTTAGTCACTCTGAATGTCAACCTCTTGGCCATCGGCAAAGTCTCTCCCCTCGGGGGTCACTATCACGATCCCAAATTCGGCACCTTTATGATTCACTGCTCCATCAAAATACATCTTCCATCTCTGGACTGTTATTGCCTGGATCTCTTCATCTGGAAACTCAACTTATACTGATCCCCCTCGACAGGTTGTAATGCTAGGAACTCTGCTACTGCTCGCCCTTTGATCACTTTGGAGGTGAGATACTCGACGTCAAACTCTGTCAACAATACTAACCATCGGCCCAGTTTTC
>SKCR01025675.1:0-50965 GCA_019454045.1 Zanthoxylum bungeanum
GCCCTCATACGTCAAGGTTTTTCAGATACAGAGCAGCTCACAGTTTTTAGATTTTTAGTACACAGTTTTCAGAAATCATATTTTAGAAAATAGTTTTCGGAAACCAGAGTTTCAAAAGTAGTTTTCAGAAAGATCAGCTTTATTAAAGAGATTTCAGATGGATATTTCAGAAAAGAGATTTCATATGAAGTGATTTTTCTGAAACTTTAGTTTTAAAGACCTGATGTTTTGATTTAGGTTTTTCATTTTTCTTGTCCACTCACTTAGATCGAATAGAAATCTAAACCCCCCCCCCCCCACTCCCAGTTTTCTTAGTTGCAGGTTTTCTTGGAGGACGAGCTCGAGAGGACGGATATTGATGCAGTCACTAGGGTTTGGAGTCCATCAGTTCAGAGTCAGGGAGCATAAGAGTCTAGTCAAAGTAAAAGTAAAGTTGCATGTATACATTTATGTCGTATAAATCATTATAAGTGTTCGCTAGAGTGTTGTAAAAAGAAGTATGTTTGAGTATACACTTATGAGTAATAAAAGCACTTTATGTTGTTAAATTGGGCTATGGTCCATGTGCATTATTTTTCATTTAGACAGTTTAAAAGTGAAGAATATAGTCGATGAGTCAGAGGCTTATGGGGTTAGTACTACTATCCTCTGCCAGTGACATCTCCCAAATCGGGGATGTTATAGTCTTGCATTATTGTACTTCTTGGAGTCTCTCTTTGATATCTTCTTCTTTCTCATTTTGATCTTCTTCGATTTCCTACAAGTCTTTGGAGGGCTTATTCCACTATGGAGGTATAAAGTGAAATTTCCTTTCTTTAAATCATGACCATGCGTAACATATTATGAAGTTCTTTTATAATTGGCTTGCATCGAATGCATATGAAACTTTAACACAAAACTAGTGCAAGTATCGGGCAAAAATGAGAGAATCAAATTTTGGTCTAGTCATTCATCGATCATAATATCTTGTCGTTCCAAATATCAGATCTGATCGATCATGTTCAAAAGATGAATGTTAAACGGTCTTCCATCTTTGAGCGTAGTATGTAATAATTCCTTAGATCTTTGATATATTTCAATTTCATGATTTATTTTGAATAACTCATTGAATGTTCTCATAATACTTCAAGCATCAGGTACTTCCATATATTGTCTAAGAAAATCTGGGACCATATATCCTAGAATGTAGGCTTTTACCTTAGTTTATCATCATTCCATTTTTCAAAAGTCTCACATTCTTTAATAGTGGAATCGGGATCGACTTCAATAGACAATGGATTGAGCGTCACATAGCTCAATCACTCTGACTCCAAGACAAGAAAGATGTTTGTTCTCCACTCAAAATAGTTCTAAGCTCTTTTCAATTTATTAGAATCCAAAAGTAGCGTTAATGGGATTTACGGCAACCATCTACAAGACAATAATTAAACACTGGCAGAATATTTTCATTTCAATATAAAAACACAAATACAATTATGGATTTTAATTCTATTAGTGCCTTCCCACAACTTTACGTAATTCTATAATCTAACTTAACTGAAAAATAAAAATTTGACAATCAATTTTTCTAGCGGGAAGTGGATCCCATGATATTTACTCCAGCATCACAAAAATGACGGTCTTGGCCTTAATAAACTCATAAAGTATACCTCAAAGGTCAATCACATCCATGTGACTCCTAAGTTTGGTCTTGAACCGTTTCTTATCCTCACAATAATAAAAGTATTGGATTAAAATGTGTTCTAGGAGTATCTTGTCAATGTGCACTAATGGGCTTCGTAAGTACACCTTCATAATAATGACAGTATTGGGAGACTATCTCAACTCAACACGCTACATCTAATATTTTACCGGGGGGACCTAAGTTTCGAAAACTTATATCCTTATGATAATGACGGTATTGGGCATAAGTAATAAGAACTCATTTATCTCCGTATAGACAAGACGAATGATCCAATAATGCTCCAACATTATTAATACTATCATTTAAAAGTAATCACCTAATCGTGGGAGATTTATGAAAATCGAGTCATTAACATGCTTGGGTTAAACTAAAAATTTTAATTTAAAACATGCAATGCATATCTAATAAGACTAATGCATAATTAAATTAAAATTACAGAGGCATGGATTCAAATACATGTCAAACATGTAATATGTATTGTGTGGTTAAGACTTACTCTGATACCATTATGTTGGGGAAGTTGTGGAACCCTAAGGGTCGTATTGGTGCCCCACTCAGCGAAAATGGTATAACCCTTGGATATAGAGCATGGTTTTATTTTTAAATAATTTAATGGAACACAATGAGTCTATAGGAAAAAAAATATGGGAAAAATCATATTCCAGAATCTCCGAAACGAAGAAAATAAAGTTTCAACGCTCACAGGCATTGGGATGCATGTTGTGCACATGTTGCGACGTGCAAAGTATGAAAGTGTTAGGTCTCGGTGTGCCCACAACTAGGTCTCCCCACCCAAGGATTCAATCGACCAATTGAATGCACCTTAATATCCAAGGGTAAGTGACAATAAGTGATTGTTATCATCACATACCAATCCATCGTCTCAAGTGAAAGCAATTTCTCAATATGCAATGCTATCGGGGTTAAAAAGTGTATGCAAAAGATGAAGACATGATTCTTCTCAATCTCTCCATAAATACTACAAGGTATTTTTTCGAGCCCAATTCTTTATCCCCAATGGAGTCGTCATCTGTAAGAGTGATGCGGGGTTTACCTCTATTCTTATGATGTCGGCGACCACTACACTGTTGGGCTCGCAACCCGTAGAAAGTACGGATAGTCCCGCGATGGGGACCAATCTGAGAATAAGGGAGTCACCACCCGGTATGAGACATTGGGATTGATTTAAGACCGCACAACACCCCTTGTAAGGTCTGACCTTAACCTTGTATTGGTTTGAAATGGTCTCTTACTGATGGCAATATAATATTTACGTCCAAACGAGGTATCTCTACATCTTATAATGCAAGATCACACACGATGTAATTTATAAAGCATACAATTTGTGCAAGCATGAATTATAAAGACGATGAATAAAGTAAATGTCTATAAAGTATTATAGCATTGATAAAATAGAAGATATGGGCAAGTGCCACACTGGTCTGGCCTCGGAGATGCCAACCGGACATGGCCATAGTAGGTCAAATAAAATACCCAAATTCTAATCGAACTTGCTGGAAGTCCGACTTGTTGTTCTGTGCATTCCAGAAACATATAATCATAGTAGTAGCAAAGGAATATCATCAAGCAATTATAAAGCGAAATGACAGTATGGATATTAATTTGTAACAGTCTCAAAAGATCAAAACAGTGACCGAACTATGGATCCAACATTAAACTAAGATAGCAATCTAAAGCATACATAATAGCAACGGTCAAATGGCCATCATCCCCATGGTATGTGGAATTGTATCTTGAGTGCAAATCACATTACCGTCTATTTAGAATCAGCTATGGAATTATATCTGGGTTTCCATTCGATATACTAGAGGGTAATCATATGGCCGGATATCATTTATGTCTGGCCGGATATAGGAAAAGTCTGGTCGGACTTCATTCATAAATAACATAGTAAACAGAACATGTCATGCATATTATCTTGAACGGTAAAGTAAACATGTATGTATCATTAACTTTAGTAGGAAAATGAAATGATTAAACATAGATAAACTAATTTTAACAAGTAACGTAAAAAAACTAACTAAGCAAGTAGTGAACTATGAAAAAAGTAAGGACGGCTGGATATATATATCCTTGGCTGGAGGTGTATGCCATTTCGGCCGGAGATACTATATCCAAATCAGAATCTCATAAACGAAGAAATATTAAAAAAAGTGCCTTTAGTTCGTACGTTTATGTGTATGTTGTGGCTCTAAAGACGTCTCTAGATGCCTGGATCGTTGCTTGGTTGTTTTTTGAAATGAGAAAAACTCCAAGGATGCCACTGATTTTCTCTCACTCTCTCGACAGTATGTAGGTATTTCTGAAGCTTTAGATAGATAGTTTCCAGGTCCCAAAATTTGAAGGGGTGAGGTTTATTATAGTGAAAATGGCAAAAGATAAAGATGGAATGGGGAAACTAAATCCCTTCTATTCTACAGTGAGTACCAATCTTTTGGGTCAGTTACACCTTGATACATATCTAGTCGGATATATATATATTGATATATATCCGACCAGACATAAGCAGTACATATCATGCCCGTATTTCTAGTAACTAAAGATTTATACACTTGATAACAGCTCGATGTATGTCCGGCTGGTTGTAAAATTTGAATTGTATGTCCGACTAAACATAAGTCCATTATTTCAAGGATTGGCAATCAACACACTCACTGAAAATTGGCTCACATCCTGCCAGATTTATGATTTTTAATGTATATCGTCCGGTTATTATGGTATGAGAGAAGGTAGGCCGGACTTAGGTGATGTCCAACCGGTGCTAGTTTGTATTTCTTGGAGTCCCTTTCATTTTCGTCATTCATCCTTTTAATTTTCAAAACTTTCAAAGGTTGTCCCCATAAGAGACGCATCATCGGGCTATGCATAAAAATAAAGTATCTACACTCACTCGAGCACAACTCCTAGCTCGTCTCCTCGTCTATTTGTAACTCCGTTGGTGTGCAGAGTCCATTGAATAATTTCCTCGGTCAGAGTCAACTGGTTCTTCTCAATTGGTTCAAAACTCTCAATTTCGACCAAGAAGTATATTGCTACTTGTCATTTTTTTATTGTACTTGCCTGATCAGACAATTGGTCAGCACAATTATGGGGTGGGACTCGAAGTAGTGTCATAGATTATTCTTTATCGTCACTAGGGCCAATACCATATTCTCAATCATGTTGTATCTCTGAAAATATCTCACTTGTGTAACACACGGGTTGCATTTTTTTCTTCTCTGACAAACATCGCGCTCACTACTACTTCTGACACGGCCATGTATGAATATAGGTCTTCCAACTCTACTAGTACTACGAGTGTGGGGGCCGTGCTCATATATGCCTTGATCTCTTTGAAGGTTAGACTCTACTCTTCTACCCATGCACGTGTTTTTGATTGCTTGATGCTGTTGAAGAATGGATTGTATTTGTCAAATATTTTGGGTTCAAACCGACTCGAGGCTGGTACATTTCCTTCTAGGCTCTGAACCTCACGAAACATCATTGGCTCCTCAATCTCTGATATGTTCCTGAGCTGAGTTAGGCTGGCCTCGATTCCTCTTATACTCACAATGTGGCCTAGAATATGCACAGTTGATACCCCAAATGCAAAATTTCAGGGGATTAAGCTTCATTTTATACCTCCTTAATATGGCGGAGCATTCCTCCACGTCTCGGATATGGTCAAATATTGTCTTTCTTTTGATCATCATATCGCCTATGTAAGATTCAACCATTTGTCCGATCAGGTCCTGGAACATCTTGTTGATCAGCCTCTGATAAGTGGCTCCTGCATTTTTAAATCCAAGTTACATCACCTTATAGCAGAAATGTCATCTTTCGGTGATGAAAATAATGTATATCTTGTCTTTCTCATTCATCTGGATCTAGTTGTAGCCTGAGTACTCATCCAAGAAGCTTATTCTCTTATACCCTACGGTTGCGTCTACCAACTAGTCTATCTTTGACAGTGGGTAGTTATTCTTGGGGTAGGTCTTGTTAAGGATGGTAAAGTTGATTGAGATTTTCCATTTTCCATTCTTTTTGGCCACTACTACCACATTTGATATCTATTTAGGGAATTGGTAAGCTTCTATGGCCCAAGCTTCCAGGAGCCTGTCTACTTCTTCGTTGATGATCATGTTCCTCTCAGGGGCGAACCGCCTCTACTTCTGCTTGATTGGTGGGAACTTTGGATCAATGTTGAGACAATGAGCTGCCTCTGCTAGATCCACCATTTTCATGTCCTTATGTGTCCATGCGAACACGACTTTATTCTTCATGAGCATATCTACTATATCTTCATTCTCATCGGCAGATAACAAGGCTCCTACCAGAACCTTTGTGTCCTTCTCTATTTCGTCTAACACTATCTTTTTCAGATTCTTGATGCTATTATCCTACATTTCTGGCTTATCCTCCGGGTGTTTCAGGTAGGCTGGTAGAAAGTCATGTAATTGTTATTTTCAGCCTATACTTGCTCTCTAGTCTCAATGAACCCTTGTATCTCTCCCTCTGACATCTTGTGCACCCCTTAAGCTGATATTGTAGCATCGGCTAGCCTGGGCGGGTTCTCCCTTGATATCAACAATATATAGCCCGTTTAGGGACTAATACCTCATTACTTGGTGTAGGATTGATACTATACTCTTCACTGCATGGATCCACTTTTGATCAATAATCACATTAATTGGAGATGCAATGTTGATGATTAGGAACTCAACCGATACGCTTTTCTCTGCGGCGTATACTGACATTGTTATTGTTCCCAGTGGCCTTACTTTTGCATTTTAGATTTTGGTTCATCCTCATCTGTTGGAATGATTCTCAAAATATGATGTCTAAAATGCTTCATTCGTCTACTAGGACGCGGGACATCATTGCATTTCTTATGCACATTTTGATTATTAGAAGATCTGAATGTGCTAGCCTCAACATGTCCATGTCTCTATCTGTAAATGTGATTGGTGCTGAGAAGGTGGATAACCCTACTTCTGCCCTGGCATATTTTATTTGAGATCCCAGGGCCCTCATCTGATCCTCAATCTCTATGAGCCGGTGTTCCATCCTCCACTACTCCATGTCCCCTTCCTCGGCATGTTTATCCCTACATATGAGACATGTGCCAGTCACTTTTATCTCTTGAGATGCTGCTTAGTACTGCTTCAGATCTCTATTAGGTCTTTCTGTGGTCTTGGAGCTGGTGGTAGTTGATTTCCCAAAGTCAAGCCCCAGCTTCCAACTGGCTCTTCTCTTTTAATTATTCTAGTAACTTGCCATTTTTCATAATTTTTTTCAATTGTCGGTAAATGTTCTTGCATTTAGCAGTGGTGTGTCCTACATCCCTTGAAACTCAAAGTACAATCCCTTGTCTCGGTACTATTCTGGCACTCTTATCAGCGAGGGCTCCCTTAGCAGGCCTTGCTTTTCACTTTATGGAATATCTGCTCTTGTGGTAGGGTGAACTCATATAAACTCATGAAGAACAAAGATGTTTTGGATCAATGTTGAGATAATGAGCTGCCTCGGCTGGATCCACCATTTTCATATCTTTATGTGTCCATACGAACATATCTTTGTTCTTCATGAGCATATCCACTATATCTTCATTCTCATTGGCAGATAACAAGGCTCCTACAAGAACCTTTGTGTCCTGCTCTATTTCATCTAAAACTATCTTTTTCAGATTCTCGATGCTAGTATCCTGCATGTCTGGCTTATCCTCCGGGTGTTTCAGGTAGGCTGGTAGAAAGTCATGTAATTGTTATTTTCAGCCTATGATTGTTCTCTAGTCTCACTGAACCCTTGTATCTCTCCCTCTGACATATTGTGCACCTCATTACTTGATATTGTAGCATCAGGTAGCCTGGGAGGGTTCTCCCTTGATATCAACAGTATATACCTCGTTCAGGGACTGACACCTCATTACTTGGTGTAGGGTTGATACTACACCATTCACTGCATGGATCCACTTTCGATCCATAATCACATTAATTGGGGATGCAATGTTGATGATTAGGAATTCAACCGATATGCTTTTCTTTGCAGCGTATACCGACATTGTTATTGTTCCCAGTGGCTTCCTTTCACATTTTAGGTTCTGGTCCATCCTCATCTGTTGCAATGCTTCTCAAAATACGATGTCTGAAATGCTCCCTTCGTCTACCAAGACGCGAGACACCATTGCATTTGTTATGCACATTTTGTTTATTAGAGGATCTAAAAGTGTTGGCCTCAACATGTCATTGTCTCTATCTGTGAATGTGATTGGTGCTAAGTAGGTGGATAACCCTACTTCTACCTGACGTATCTTATTTGAGATCTCATGGCCCTCATCTGATCCTCAATCTATGTGAGCCGGTGTTCCATCCTCCACTGCTTCATGTCTCCTTCCTCGGGCATGATTATCCCTACATATAAGACATGTGCCAGTCCCCTTTATCTCATGAGATGCTGCTTGGTACTGCCTCAGACCTCTACTAGGTCTTTCTGTGGTCTTGGTGCTGGTGGTAGTTGACTTCCCAAGGTAGAGCCCTGGCTTCAAACTGGTTCTTCCCTTTCAATTATTCTAGTAACTTGCCATTTTTCATAATTATTTTCAATTGTCGGTACATGTTCTTGCATTTAGCAGTGGTGTGTCATACATCCCTTGAAACTCATAGTATAACCCCTTGTCTCGGTACTCTTATGGCATTCTTATCAGCTAGGGCTCCCTTAGCAGACCTCGGTTTTCACTTTATGGAATATCTGCTCTTGTGGTAGGGTGAACTTATACAATATCCCATCATATTCCCACCTTTGTCGCTTGGGTTCTGACTCATACATTCCTATTTCCTCAGTACTTCATGTGGTCCTGGCTTCCTTTATATCTCAATATGACTTTCTTTTCCTCGAGTCCTGACTCTGCTCGCTCCTGGTTCGACCGTTGTGACCTTGATCTACAATCATGATCAAAGTGGCTTGAGACATCATATTCTATTCTCCATCACGTTCAGCATGCCCTCTTCTTAGTTTCTTACTTCTGACATGTCATACAAAGATGCCTTCAAGAAATCCTCATGAATGTAGGACCCGCTAACCAACCCTCTGACAATGAAGGTAGTTGTTAACTTCAAATCTATATTGTTGACGGTGTTCATCTTGTCAACGAACCTCTGTAAGTATTTTATGGGAGGCTCATCGTACCTCTACTCCAGCTGCAGGTCTACCATAGTAACTTCGGCGGGACGATTGCTATGGTACTGCTCAATGAACCTCTGCTCCAGGTCTTCAAAACTCCCTATGGATCTCTCTGACAATTACAGGAACTAAGAGAGGGCGTCGCCATCGAGAGTGGTGACGAACAACTTGCATATCATAGCCATGTTGGTGGTTTCCAGCGACAGTCTCTGCCGAAACTGCACTAAGTGAGTAATTGGGTCTGAGTTCCCCGTGTACTTGTCAAAGCTGGGTGGGGTGAAGTCTCGGAGCTTCCCACTCCTCTTCAATCCACTAATGGAATTGTGAGGTAGACATCCCCCTGCTTACTAGGTCAGCCAGATCCGTCGGGGTCTTATTGTGAATTTTTCGTACTGCAAGTATACAGTGTCAAGTTTTAGTAAAGATGAATAAGAACTTCGAACCCAGAGGGATTGAAATCCAATTTGCACTAAGTACTATAATTACTAACCCTAACTTTATTTAGAAACACCATAAAAATTGACTAAATGGAAATTGAAAACAAAACAAATAAAAACGCAAAATGATTATTATGGAAAGATCAATATGAGATGAATTCTAGAGTCTGGCTCCACCTAGCTATCCTATATGTATTTATTATGCCAATTAACTATTATTCAGTTTTTGAGTTTATAAGCCAAGAATCCTAAATTATTCCACTCCCTCTACCGAGTGATAAATGAAAATATTATTAATTATCAATCTCAATATCCCTATAAAAAATCTAATAATTGATAACTCATTGTGCTATGTGATTATTGATTAACAACCTCAAATGAATCATAGGTTTTCCCAAACCCTATGAACTTCCTAAGTTATATTTTCTAGATCCTATTTAAAAACCCATCTTCCGAGTGGTAGGTTTGAAACATGCAATCATCTAAAATGTGGCTAACAAATTACAAGCATTAACTGCGAGAAAATATAAATAAACTCAATGGAAAACTTCAAAAACATTATTTGGCAATTGATACATAGTTTCAAGTATTAGGTTACATCATCCTCTAGAATATAAGAATTAGTTCATACTTAAGTTAAAGAACAACAACAGAAGAGTTGAGAACGTTATAGTTGATAGAAAAGCTTAAGGAAGAAAATAGAATGTAAAACCCGAATCAAAATCCATGTCTTCGGTCTTCACCACATTGGGCTCCTCCTCTTGCTCTTCAATCTTCTTCTTTGGCTTTTCTCTCTAAGTTTTTGTGCTTCTAACTCTTTTTGTTGTGTCTCCCAATCTCTTTCTTAGAATTTGGACGTACTATTATATTTATAGGAAAACCTTGGAGTCCTCTTGCGCATAGACCACTGCTTTCCCTGATGAGTACATGATTTTGTCGCGGCGCAAAACTCTCGGGATTTAAGTATTGAGACACCCTGGGCGTCGCGGTGCCAGAAGTGGCGTCGCGACGCCACTTTTTTTTCAGGATAAGTATTTTCTGCTTCATTTTTCTATTCATGTGTGCTTTCATTGTATCTTTAAGCTCCCAAAACACGTACCTTTGCCCGTAATCCATGCTCTACTGCTTCCTGTCACTAAATCACAAAACAACTACGAAATACATCAAACATCACAGAATCTATCAAAATAATAAGCCTAAGGATGCATAAACAAATGTATATAAATTACACTTATAAGGTCTCCACCCAAATGCCGCTGATCCTCTTCGTTGCCGCCACCAACTTTTCGTCAACAATTTCTTCCCCCAGCGGATGTTTTTTTTGTTAATATTCACATCAAGGCCTTCGTATTTCTCTTTTTGTTTCACCTCTCTCCATGTCCGACATTGATTTTTGGAGCCTTCGGCATCAGAATCTGCATCATTGATTTAGATGGGGCTCATTCCTTGGGGCCTTTCGTTGTGGTTCTCCTCTAGCTGCCCCTCCTCGTGGAGGTCCTCAACGGCGGGTCCTTCCTTTCCTTTCCTCTTGTCCTTCCTGGGGCCAGCTCCCCAAACCTAGGTATTGAGTGCTTGATTCTCTTATCGCAAGACTTGCATCTGTTCCTGAAACTAATTATTCATGGCCTGCATTTGGTCCTCCATCTGCTTCATCATCTCGTTCTTCATCGCAAAGATATCCATTATGGGCATCAGATGGTCGGATACTTCTTCCCCCTGATGAGCAGCGGACGCATAGATTCTAGGCTATTTATTTCTTGGGATCATTCTTACTTGTTTGGTTAATTGAATTTTCTTGGGTTTAGTAATTGTAGAAAACTGTAAACACAACTCTTCGTCTTAATTCCCCACAGACTGCATCAATATTTTGTGCAAGAATCCTCACAAACAGTAAAAACCAAAAAAATATTGATTATAATGAAATCATAGTGTTTTAGCCCAAATATGCTCGATTATTGCTTGATTATCAAAAATCGTTCAATTGTTCTAAGGAATCTTGTACTATTTATAATACTTTATTACGAGAAAAATAATCTGACGGCGGTTGCATTCCATTAATGTTTTCCACTAATTGGCACACTCCATATAATCTCGAAGCTTCTCTATTCTAGGCGGTTGTCCTGCTTAAAGAAACAAAAAGTGATTAATTGACTGTCAGATTCATTATTTAGAATATTCGTGTCATTAAGGAGTCGATATTCTGGGCTAATTCGTCACACGATCACGGCTTGCCTTTTCTTGAGGTGAGTCTTAAATTGAGATCTTACCACAAGCTCCTGGATCCAGACTCTGAATGAATGTCTTGACTGCAGGCCCTGTCAAAGGCTTCTGAATCAGACTTTAGTGATGGGTTCTCGAAGTTAGACTCCGAAGAGAGACCCGATAATCAAACTCTGATGAGATACTAAGGTCAGACCCTAACAATAACTCAGGATCTCATTCGGAGTGTGTTTAACCACGCGTAACGCGCCAAATTTCTCCCCAAACCTATCAATAATTGACTTTAAATTTGGGATGCTTTCCATTGACGACACCAACCCTCCTCACTTGATTATTTAAATACATAAATTATTTTTCCAAATTCTTAATTTCAAAATCATATTTTGTGAGCACGTCAAGTGCAGAATAGTGCGGGCAAAATATTTTCTTCATTTCGATTTTTTTCTATGGAACACTGAAAGCAGTTTACACAAGTCACAATCCAATTAGTTACCTTCTTGACTGATTTCGTTCATGCTCTAAAATTGTTAATGTCTCTACTCTCACCTACCCCCTTTTTAATCATAAATTAGGACCGAGATTTTTCACTAATAATATGTTTAAATAATTGTAATTTTTAAAAACAAAATTAACGTTTTAAATTAATCACTAATCATTTATATATCACACGTGTTGTGTAACGTGTGTTAATAAGTTAAAAAAGAAAAAAAAATCAACATGCTCTCCGGTCTCTGTGTCATCTTTAAAATATGTTCAAATATTAATTAAAAAAACCCAACTGGTCTGTGGAAAAAAATCTTTAATTTCTACATATCATCTTTTTAGTCTTGATACAACTCATTGCAAAGTCAACGGGTCAAACACCAAATAGGAAATTCACAAAATGCACGTTGAAAAAATACTTCGCGCTAATTGAGTGTTATTAATTTATTTATTTAACCAAGTTTGGCGCGTTTCTTATATTCTTCTTTGTTAAAATTAAAAAATTACTTTATATGGTCGGTCAGTCCAAATTCTAATCTTGTTCTTGGCCTCTCTCTCTATATAATTAACAAGCTTTTCAACAAGCTCATCCAAGTAACCAGTCTCGTCTTTCTTTTCTCAAAATTCTGAAACCCTCAGTTCAATATTATTAGAGTAATAATAATAAATGGATGCACATGTGAGAGGTTTAAGCTCTGGAAGTGGTAATCATATTCAACAAAGTGATGAAGAAGTGATATGTGGCGTAAGAAAAGGTGCATGGACTGTTGAAGAAGATTCTTTGCTTATGAATTACGTTGCCATTCACGGTGAAGGTCGCTGGAACACTGTAGCTCACTCTGCAGGTACCAATTTAATTTGTTCAGGATTTTATAGGTCATAGCTAGGTACCATCATGTTCAAATTTTGTAGAAACTAACATGTTTTCTGATATATGCAGGATTAAAACGAACAGGCAAAAGCTGCAGATTGAGGTGGTTGAATTACTTGCGCCCGGATGTCCGACGAGGAAACATCTCTCTTCAAGAACAACTGATGATTCTTGAACTCCATTCTCGATGGGGCAATAGGTGGGTGCTTCTTCTTTCTTGATCATATGTAGCACAATTCACAAAAAATCAACTTACCCGATTAATAAATCAGTCTTTGTATTAAATTATTTTCTATTTTCTAATGGATGATTAGGTGGTCAAAAATAGCACAGTACTTGCCCGGAAGAACGGACAATGAGATCAAGAATTATTGGAGAACAAGAGTTCAAAAGCAGGCAAAGCAACTCAAATGTGACGTTAACAGCAAACAATTCAAAGACACCATGCGTTACGTTTGGATGCCCCGTTTGCTTGAGCGGATCCAGGCTCAATCCCATTCTAATTCAACGGGTCAACCCACTTCGTCAACCACTACCACATATACTGATAGTGCAAGTAATCATGCTGACATAGCCACAAGTCAAGTCTATGAAATGATCGAATCAGGGTCCGACCCGAAATACATGTCTGAGATATCCGGAGCTTCGTCCGATTCATTGGGTGCCCAAGTTTCTTCTGGGTCGGACCTGACTGACTGTTACAGCCTACATGGAGGTTCAGATTATGTGGATAACACACAAAACGGGTCGGTGGGTCAGCAAGGATTTGAGCAACAACAGAGCAACAATTGGTTAGGTGGCGGGGACTCATTGGAAAGCTTATGGAATGAAGAGAACATCTGGTTCTTGCAACAGCAGCTTTATGATGATGAGATTTAGCTTTAAGGAGACGATGACTCATCAAGTTATTGGACCATTTTAGGTGCTTTTTACGGCTCACTTATCAAATTGATAACTTTTGTCTATAGATAGATATATATAACCAAATAATGTAAAACGAGGGTTATATACAGAGATAATAAATTTAATTTGTTGTCCTGTCTTCTCCAATCGAATGTTTTTTAAATATTTTTTTTCTCACCATCTCTGTTCAAATCTTGAAAGGATAGAAACTAAAAAAAATTAGTTTGAGTTTTGTCACACCCTTATTTTGTTGTATTACTTAAAACTCGGGAGAATGAGGATTGCATCAACATTACATGGAATTAGGATTGTTTATAATTGTTCATTACATTACAAGGAATTTTGATTTTGATTTGTTCTTAAAAGATTGTCGAAATTTTTTCAATATAGTCATAAATGAACTAAGAGAGAAACTAATATATTCGAGGCATACTTATAACAATTCAATTTTAAATTAAATATTTTCTTTTAAAAAATGTTATTTAATTATAGTGGGTCCTGCAAATGGGATCCTGGCAGAACACCATTTACTAGGCATGCCACCTTAGAAGGATGGGGTAGTATGCACGACACATGCAAGTTTTTCTCATGAATTAGATGATATGGTAACACGAGAGACTTGATTGAGTGATTTTTAAGTAGTTTTAATTAGCTAGTCACCCGAATTTAAATTATTAGGAGATATGGGATTTAAAAAAATTGATTTGGATTCTATCCACTCTCCAACCTTAAAAAAAAAATAGATGGTACAATTGCAAACACTCATTCATCTGTCTATATAGGGGATTGTTTGGCAGCTAGTACTTAGTTGGCCTATCCTGACAATTTTTGTTTTTTTTTTGAAATATCGGTGAAATCTCATGTCATCCGTACTAGGGTCACTGGACCCCAGTATGGATATAAGGGTAAACTGGTGCTATCACAGGCTTTTACAATGGTGCTACACGGGGCTTTAACCTAGGACCTTGAAAACATGATCCCAAGCTTAAACCGTAGGGTTGCGCCCCTTACGGACCCTTGTCAAACTTGCATGTGTGTGTCTTGTCAAAGCTGGTATATTGAGTTCAAGTTCCAGACCCGCGCGCACCTCTAGTTCTGTACATGTCTGAATAAATTTATTTTTATATTTTTATTTAAATTTAATTTTTTAAATTATTATAATAATAAAATAATATTTATTTACCTTTTATAAATATTTGAATTATAAATAATTTTTTAATACTTAAATTTAATTTATTAAAATCATTTTACAAAATAATTTAATATTATTTTAATAATCTAAAAAGTTAAAATCCACAATACAGTCCATACAACACCCAACATAGTATTATATAAAATTATGCGTTTGCGTACTCGTAATCAGAATAAGATGAAATCAGAATGAGATAGAATCAAAATGGATTGTAATCGGAATGATAAATCGGAATCAGAATAAATTGTTTACTTAATTATAGGAATCGTAATCAAAATGAAATAATATTATCATTGATGTGTTTACTTTATCTAGTAAGTAAGATGAATTGTTAATAAGTTACAAAAATAATCATTAGTTATAATTACATATTAATTTATTACTTATAATTTATTACTTATTATTAATGTATTAAATTACTAAATATTAATTTATTTTTAATTAAATTATTATTTATAAATTAAGAATTAATTAATTGTTATTTTATTAATTTATTAATTAATTATTAATGTACTAGATTATTAATTATTAAATTATTATTTTATTAAAATTTTAAATATTATTTTATTATTAATTATTGATAAATTATTAATATAATTTTTTTTATAAATTAATATTAATTATTCAATAATTTATTAATAAATAACTTTAGGTATAATCTTGTAATTTCCCATCAATAATGAGAATGAGAATCTTATTTTCATGCATGGGTGTGCATTGATCGGTTCGGTCGCTAAATCCTTGATTTTTTAACCGAATCGAAATTATTTGGTTAAGTAAATATTTAACCGATTTAACCATATGATGACACATAACCATTAACTAATTTAACCATTATTTTTCGATCGATTTTGGTTAATTTGGTTATTAACCAGTTCAAAATCTTCACAAATAACAATCCGCATTAATACATTAATACAAATTTAAATTCATAAAAAAGACAAACATATATGTGTTTAACAACAGAATATAAATTTAAATTCATAAAAAAAACAGTCTATAACTACACTTAGTAGAGACAAAAGATAAAAATTTTAATTTCGCTTTAAATAAAATATATATAAAGTCAAATTATGGTTTGTAATCGGTTAATTGGTCGGTTCAGTTATACAAATCTCATAACCTTAACCGAATCGAAAAATCGAAAAAGTTAACAATTTTAACCGAAAAACCGATTTAACCACAATAACAAACCTATTATAAACAATTGGTCAGAACGATTCGGTTAATCGGTTAAAACCGATTAATGCACACTCCTATTTCCATGGGGTGGTGGGAATGAGATTCTCATTCCCTAATCTCACATGTGTGGGCCCCACCCATATTCTCATTCTCATTTTCATTTTCATTCAATTTTAGAAAGTAAACAAATTTAATGAAAATGTTTCTCATTTCTCATTCACATTTATGACAAGTAAACACACCATTAATAAATTCCAATATAATATTGTGTAATCCAATTCAATATGATGAACTAAATGCTCGTGTGTGTGTTTGTATATATATATATATATATAATATATATATATATATATATATATATATATAATATATATATCTATTTTTTTTTTTTTATTTATTTATTTTAAAATCGTTGGAAATCCCAATGTCAAACCGTCTCCTTTGGGTTTAAGCGGAACATGTAAAACCTCCAACTGTCCTAACCTCTTACAAAAAACGTACTCTCTGGATTCGAACCCAGGACCTGAAGATCAGACCATGAATCTTGTTGACGGCTGATTTTGGTCTCAGGGCAATATGAGAATATTATTCCCAAGACAATCCTCCATCAAAAGTGAATTTGTTCGGTTAAGGGGAAACCAAAAGTAAATTAGCAAAAGACAGATAAATACGCCAATCGACAAAGAGATTTAACGTGGTTCGGTGGATCATATCCAACCTACGTCCACGGACACAAAACGAATGATACTTTTATTACCGAGATATGCTTCTCTGATATCTCTTGTGTTTTACAAGTCTGATCCCAATGATCTTGATATTGATTCTGATCTCAACTCTCAACTCTCAACTCTCAACTCTCAACTTTCAACTTGTTCCCCCCTTTACGCACACTCTACCATTCTATTTATAATAGTGTAGAAATCAGATTCCTTCTCCTACATTATTTCCTAGT
Organism: Zanthoxylum bungeanum; assembly: GCA_019454045.1. Classification (NCBI taxonomy): domain Eukaryota; kingdom Viridiplantae; phylum Streptophyta; class Magnoliopsida; order Sapindales; family Rutaceae; genus Zanthoxylum; species Zanthoxylum bungeanum. The sequence continues at coordinate 17,104 of SKCR01025675.1, forward strand.
TGAAACAATTCCATTTTCCCATAAGGATTCCTAGTCAAAAACTACATTCACTTCCTTCATCCTACTAGGACACTGATTTATTAGTTTACCCTATGAAAGTAGGATAACTTATTATCTTGTCCGAAAAAATAGGATGTCTTATCTTCTGGAGCACGTCTTGCCATGTGCTCGGTCTTCATGAGGTCGACCATAATGGTCCTTTGAAATGAGAAAGATGCTACCGATCTGATAATTGCCCGGTCATCTGAACCCAAGTGCTCGGTTACCGATCATAAAATGCTCGGTCACTTACTGTTTTGCTCTTAGTGGTCGGGTCGGCATTAATGATTTTGACCAAGAAGGGAATTACCCTTTTTACCCTTGTCGTACTCCTTAAATAACATAGGTCCTGAAAACACCATCAACATCTGTCCCCTAGTTCTCGGTAACAACGAGTTTGCGAGTTGATGCTGGGAACTATAAAAAAAATGGTGTGCCGATGAATCCATCAGTGGTCACTCCAGGAACCGCAGAGAAAAAAGCCTTGGCTGCAAATCTGGTCCTTCCTGCCACCCTCATGTGCTCAGTCAACGAGGATCCTGATATCTACCCATGGAGAAGATGCTTTGCCCTTATGCTGATGACGATCGACTCGGTGTGACGTAACCCGACCCCGAACTGAGAAGAACATTTGTCTCAGGGGGAATGTCACCTCCACTACCAGTACAGGGCCGACCATGGGGGAGATGCTCTGATCCCATGCCGATGATAAGTCTCTCGGTGGGACGTATCCCGTCCCGAGCTGAAGAAAGACTTGGCTCTGGGGGAATATTACATCCCCAGTCCAAAGAAGCCGACTCGTGGGACGTAACCCGACCCCGAGCTAGAAGAAAGACTTGGCTCTGGGGGAATATTACATCCCCAGTCCAAAGAAGCCGACTCGGTGGGACGTAACCCGACCCCGCGCTAGAAGAAAGACTTGGCTCTGGGGGAATGTTACATCCCTAGTCCAAAGCCGACTCGGTGGGATGTAAGCCGACCCCGAGCTGAAACAACATCGATCTCGGCGGTACAAGAGCAGACCCGAGCCGGAAAGAAACATCTGTCCTCGGCGGTACAAGAGCAGACCCGAGCTGGAAAGAAACATCGGTCTTGGCGGTACAAGAGCAGACCCGAGCCGTAAAGAAACATCGGTCTCGGTGGTACAAGAGCAGACCCGTGCCGGAAAGAAACAAGTCCCCTCGGCGGAATGAATCCAAGCCCGAGCCGATTAACCAAGTGGCCTCGGCGGAACGAATCCAGCCCCGAGCCGATTAATCCTTGGGACTTATTCAAAAGGGAAACGAATCAACCTTTTGAAGCCCTACCGAATCTGGCACGGGCGTCCCCTTATCAAACCATCGAAAAACAAAAACAAAACTTTGGAAAATAAAATTAAAAGGCGGGGGTGACCTAGCACTTATCCTGGAGCAAAACGTTTCGCAAGTATAAACAACAACACAGATTCCTCAAAACAGCGTCCTGTCCGAGGTCTCCAAAACACAATTCTGAATCTTTCAATTCAGGGTCCCGGCGAACCAGGATTCAGATCAAAGAGCGTTAAAATAGTAAGGGCAAACATCCCTATACTTCAGGTCTCCATAGAGCCTGTTTACTATTTGAGGGCTCCTCCTTACAATGCTGGAGCAAGCATACGCTATGAGGGCACAATCCTTTCCCGTGCTATACTTCTCTTGGATCCAAATGATCAAAGAAATAGGGATCAAAGAGTGTCTGAGACATTAAGGGCATATTCCTCCTTATGTTCGGTAACACTGGAGCAAGCAATCGCCACGAGGGTATCATCCATCCCCGTGCTATGCTTCCCACAGATCCGAATGATCAAGAAATAGGGATCAAAGAGTGTCCGAGATATTAAGGGCATTTTCCTCCTTATGTTCGGTAACACTGAAGCAAACAATCGTCACGGGGGTATCATCCCTCCCCGTGCTTTGCTTCCCACGGATCCGAATGATCAAGGAAATATGGATCAAAGAGTGTCTGAGACATTAAAGGTATTTTCCTCCTTATGTTCGGTAACACTGGAGCAAGCAAACGCCACGAGGGTATCATCCCTCATCTTGCTATGCTTCTCACGGATCCAAGCGATCGAAGAAATAGGTTGGGATCAAAGAGTGTCCGAAACATTAAGGGTATTTTTCTCCTTATGTTCGGTAACACTGGAGCAAGCAATCGCCATGGGGTCATCATCCCTCCCTGTGCTATGCTTCCCACGGATCCGACTGATCAAGGAAATAGGGATCAAAGAGTGTCCTAGACATTATGGGCATTTTCCTCCTTATGTTTGGTAACACTGGAGTAAGCAATCGCCACGGGGGCATCATCCTTCCCCGTGCTATGCTTCTCAAGGATCCAATGGGTAGGCAAAACATATAGTAGCGTATTCCTTGCGTTGTATTTCCTAAACCGTCAAGCGGGTTATCCTCTGACTTCCGCACATGATTTCGATCCCTTCCCGGATGGGGAATTTTAACTTTAAGTAATAGCAGGACATTGCGGTCTTTGTCTTCATTATGAAAGGTCGACCGACAATGATTTGGTAACTGCTCATGCAGTCCACCACTGTGAAGTTTATCATAATCGTCCGAGTCCGGGGACGAGTTCCGATCGTCATTGCTAATTGTATTCTCCCCAATGGGACGACCGTTGAACCCCCGAATCCGTATAGGGGAGTCCCATCGTCGGTTAGAGCTGCATACTCCACTCCAAGGCCTTCCAGAGCCTTTTTTGGAGACTATATCCACTGCGCTCCCGGGATCCACCAGGATTCTGTCTACCTCTGAACCGCCGATTGTTGCCTTGATTATTAACGCATCGTCGTGGGGGAAACTCACCCATCGGGCATCCTCGTCAGTGAACATTATTGGTACTAACCGACCATCTTGTATTCCCGAGGACTGTTCTGCTTCTAGTACCTCCGACCCTCGAGCCCGGCTGTAGTTTTTTCTTGACCGGTTAGAATCCCGGCCAGTGTTTTCCCTCATGCGATGATGTTTACCTGTCGCGCTATGCACTCTGTCTAGCCGCCATAAACTCATGGTCAATGTATTTATTTAAATATCCATTCCGAGCCAGGTCTTCCATTTGTTCCCAAAAGTCTTTGCACCCGTCCGCGGATGTCCTCTCAAATTATGGTGTATGTAATAGGATGTTTTATTTCTCTTATCTGGGGGGAATCTCCTGAGTTAGCTCTATCAAGAGGCCTTTTTCCTGGATCTCCATGACGATTTGTCCTAGTGGTTTGTTCAGAGTAATGTATGCTTCTTCCCTGACTACATGGTTTACTTGGTTCGGGATTCCTCTTTCCTGGTTGTTCCGAGGTATTGGCTTGAATTCCTTGCGTCTCGGGGGTGGTGTGGGACACATGATCTGGGGCGACGCATGCTGTCCAGGGCTCGCGGCCCGGTCGGGAGTACGGAATAGTCCGGGGGACTAAACCGGAGAATAATGGAGTCGCCACCTGGTGTGAACCAGGAAAATGAGATTTAAGGCCGCACTCACCCCTCGCAAGGGAAGACCTCAAACCGTTGGGTTGGGAATGGTCTCTTACTTATGTCACTTGTAATGAAAGGATTTATGTAATAATTTAATCAAGTTTAAGTAACACTTATTTCCAAGAGTATCATGCTTCTAAATTCACATGCATACATCAACAAGTTCATCACAACATGCAACATCACATGGCAATCTCATGAACATTTCTCAATCATATGATAGGGAAAACTAAAAACAACCTAATCATGCTTGAGTACTATCTCATGAACATATTAACCAAATACATGCTAATAGCCTAATCATGCTTGAATATCATCCCAAGAACACATCGAATGGATAAATGCAGGAATGCAAATAATATGATTGGCTACATATGCAAGGGAGATCACCCAAAGGCAGTTGTGCATGAAATATGATGAGATAGACTTAGTTCAGTGTGTGCGCGTTCGTGTAGCGTTCGTAAACGCGTTCGAACGGTAAACAGAAGGTTCGCGTTCGTGTAGCGTTTGATAACGCGTTCGAACGATCCAGACCTGATGAAACAAAATGCATGCGCATTCGAGTAGCGTTTGTAAAACGCGTTCGAACGAGAAACAGAAGGTTCACGTTCGTATAGCGTTCGATAACGCGTTCGAATGGGAACAGACCTGATGCACAAAATGTGACGCAATACTACATAAAAAAGCAATAGCGAAATACGAAGCGCGGCGAAGCATCGTGGCGAAGGATTTTAACCTATTCAATTAGAGGACCTTTCATCGCACTTACTAAACCCATGCGCTTATCTCAATGCATATAAAAAATAAAGACATAACCTTAGACTTCATGTACCCGATTGAACACATCTTACATTCAACCGATTATACGTTAATCGGCGCGGCAAAGCATCATGGTAAAAGATTTTAACCTCTTCAATTAGAGGACCTTTCATCGCACTTACTAAGCCCATGCGCTCGATCACATCATGCATACAAGAATAAAGACATCATATCAAACTTAGTATATCTGATTGAACATATCTTATATCCAACCGAAACACCACACACACCGCGCGGCAAAGCATTGTGGTAAGGATTTTAACCCCTCCAAATAGGGGACCTTTAATCCGACTTACTAAGCCCATGCGTTCGATTGTGTCATACATACAAAAGTAACATGCAGAATTCAAATAACGAAAAATAAATAAATCAAAGCAACATAAAAAAAAAACAAAAGATGTGCCTTTACTCAAGTGGTACGTGGAGTTGTATCCCGAGTACAGATCATACTACCGTCCATTCGGAATCGGCTATGAAATTTATGGCCCGGTTTCCATCCTATATACCAAAAGAGGCGACACATTTTCCATTTCATTCAAGCCACAACATGCATCCACAAATGACTCTCATGCGATAGAATTCAATAAAAAATCAAAAGACAAGACGAATAAAACTATGAGAAAAGTGCCCTCAGGTCTAACCTTTTAAATCACCTCTCGGATGTACGGTACACGATCGTCGGAAGGGTGGATGCTTCGCAACTCTTCTGGTTCACTGCTCTCGTTCGTGGCTTACTGTTTTGAGTCGTCGTTCTCCGTCTTTTGCTGCTGCTTTTGACTCCGATTCACTGCCGTTTTGCTACTGTTCTGCTGCTGTATTTTAGGTACTGTTCTTGGGATGTTTTGGCTACTGTTTTGGGTGTGATTTTCGGTGGTGTTATAATGTGGTTCGGTGGGCTGTTTTATGTGTGTGTTTAGGGCTGCTGAATGTGTGTTTAGGGCTGCTGTATGGGCTTTTTTCGGTGATACAAGGTTGCTAAATGGAGGTCTGGTTTTCGTGATTAGGTGAGGGATGAAGAGAATTTTTGTGTTTTTCTTTTAGTATGCGTGAACTTCTAGGGTTTCTGTGTGTGCTATGATTTTCGTGTGAGTTGTGTGTATATTATGTGTATGAGCTAGGGAATCATGTCTTGGTTAGGGGTTGTTATATTGAGAAGGGCTAGGGCTTCACCTTGTCTCACAATGAAGGGATTTGATTTAGTGTTGAGCATGGAAAGTCAAAGATTGAAGGGGGACAAATTTGGTTTAGATTAGGAAGTCAATATCTTTAATTTGTTATAATTGATTTTAATTAGGCATGACATCTTTTTAATTTAGTATGTGATTTTGTTTAGTTAGGAAGGAATCTTGTGTAATTGGTGGGTGAATATCTTAATTAAGGAATTAAAATATTTGATTGATTTCAATGTTTATTTTAATTTGGTATGTGATTTTTAGATTTGTTTTTATTTCACCATGTGTTAAATATGTGTTTTAAGTGGGCTTGGGCGAATTGGGCTTGATGTGAGGCTAGCAACAAAACCAGAATTACCGACACCGTTCGAACGGCTCCTCGAACGCGGCACGAACACCCGTAATCTGTTTTCCGTTCGAACGCATACACGAATGCAGCACGAACGAAAACAGTGAACCTTGTTTATTCTTGATTTCCCCTACCGATGTCCGTTTTCTGTGACCTCCGTGACTTAAAAGGTAGTGTCTCCAAATGAGACTCATCATAGGGACTTATGTGCAAAAATACAGTGCCTACAGTCGCCCCCACTTTGATGGGACTTGTTTAATGTGTAACAGTGGCAATCCTATCAAAGTTATGCAATGCATTTTCACTTACCTGGCTCGCCAGCTGCCACTTGACTTACTATGTGTTGAGTTGAGTTGATTTGGTGGTGAGGTGATGCGACCCCTGGTTCATTCCCGAACCATGCTTCATTTTAAGAGCGCCATTTTCGGCAACTTTTGTGTGTGTGCTCCATTTTGGAGCGCCATTTTCGGCATCCATTGTGTGTGTGCTCCATTTTGGAACGCCATTTCCGGAATTTGCTGTGTGTGCTCCATTTTGGAACGCCATTTTCGGCCTTTGCTGTGTGCTCTATTTTGGAACGCCATTTTCGGCATTTGCCGTGTGTGCTCCATTTTGGAACGCCATTTTCGGCATCTGTTATGGGTGCTCCATTTTTGGAGTGCCATTTTTTGCGTTGGCTGTGTGTGCTCCATTTTGGAGCGCCATTTTCGGCGTCTGTTGTGAGTGCTCCATTTTGGAGTGCCATTTTCGGCGTCTGTTGTGAATGCTCCATTTTGGAGTGTCATTTTCGGCGTCTGCTATGTGTGCTCCATTTTAGGACGCCATTTTCAGCATCTGTTGTGGTAGCGGTCCATTTCCGAACCGTGCTGTGCGAGAATGTGGCTCATTTTTGAACCGTTATTTGATGAGATGGTATTTGCCGCTACAAACCTGCGAGCACAAAACAAACATTGCATGTATGTGATATGTATGCATGTATGCATGTATATGTATCATATTCCGATGGTTTAGGCTTTCCTTGGTCCATTTCCGAACCGTGCTCCATTTTCAGAGTGCCATTTTCAGCGAGATGAGATGATGGTCCATTTCGAACCGTGCTCCATTTTCGGAGTGCCCTTTTCGGCGAGATGTGATAATGGTCCATTTCCGAACCGTGCTCCATTTTCGGAGTGTCATTTTCGGCGAGATGAGATGATGGTCCATTTCGAACCGTGCTTCATTTTCGGAGTGCCATTTTCGGCGAGATGTGATAATGGACCATTTCCGAACCGTTGCTTCATTTTTAGAGTGCCATTTTCGGCAAGTGATGAGATGATGGTCCATTTCCGAACCGTTGCTGATGAGAGATAGTCCATTTCCGAACCATGCATGATATGAGAGTGGTCCATTTCTGAACCATTACTGAGGAGAGATAGTCCATTTCCGAACCGTTGTTGATGAGAGATAGTTCATTTCCGAACCATTACTGATATGAGAGTGGTTCATTTCCGAACCGTTGCTGATAAGAGAGTGGTCCATTTACGAACCATTACTGATATGAGAGTGGTCAATTTCCAAACCGTCACTGATAATGATGTGGGCCCCGCCCCCAGAGTACTATACCCGGCAAAACTAATACTGAACCAATGTGGGCCTCGCCCCCAGAATGCCATACCCGGCAGAACTGATACTGAACTGATGTGGGCCTCACCCCCCAGAATGCCATACCCGGCAGAAACTGATGCTGATGTGGGCCTTGCCCCCCAGACTGATACTGATATGGGCCTCGCCCCCAGACTGCTATAGTGCTGTCGCTGTTTCTGATTGGCTTGTCTTTGCCGCTTTCTCTCTTTCTGCTTCAAAACCTGTGAATACAAAACAAAACAAACACAAAAGAATGCAAAGTATGTTACGTGTATGCATGCATGCATGAGTTTCTTATCCCGTTAGGTTAGGTCTTCTGCCAATTCTCTTGGTGACTGCTCGGTTTTATCTCCCTCGGGCAAAGTACTGCTTCATTCTTTCCATATTGATCGGCTCGGTGAACTCAGTCCCTTTTGACAGTCTCACTGCCCCATTTCCCAATTTCTGAATGGCTATCTCATTTTTTCTGTTTTCTTATTCTGAGGATTCCCTGTGTTCATAGTACAAAGGTTGAATGCTTTTCTCTAATATACTCATATTGCAGAAGAGATTCAACGAAGTGAACGTCTTTATTATCATTTAAGAAAATGGTTCGAACATGTAGACTAAATCAATGTCTATATTAAAAATGCAAGATCATAAACTAGGAGGAACAACTTCATCATTCGCGACATTGCCTTCTTTCTTGACCTATGGTTCTTCACTATCATCCCTTATCTCCATGTAAGAAGCTTGGTGGTTAAGGGTTTGGAGGACAAAAGTTTCGAGCAATCCAAAGTTGATCATGTAGGTGGGTGGTGGAACGGAGTGGTAATTTGGTAGGGGTTCCAATATGTGTTGGGTTGTTCTTTCTCTGGGTCAGGTATTTTGTGAGCATCGATGAGGTTTTGGATTTCATGCCTAAGGCGGGTGCAGTTGTCAGTTCCGTGGCCTCTCCTCTGATGGAAGTGACAATACAGGCTTAGGTCAAGGTTGGGTGGTATAGGATCTGGAAGTGGTTTAGGCTCTAAGGGTTTTAGGAGTCCTTGTCCCTTCAACTTCTCAAGCACCTTAGATAGCGGCTTCCCCAGGTTGGAGAAATGTCGGTTCTTGATGGCAGCAACCTCGGCAGTAGCGGGTTTAGTCTCAGAATGCCCCCCAAAATTCTTATATTCTGGCCATAAAACTTTCTGTTTTCAGCCTCCTCTTCTTCAATATCCATAACAGTCTCTCTCAACTGTCGGAAATCAGTAATCATGAAGGTCATCCTCCTCAGCTTACCATAAATAGAGGGCTTGGTGCCCTTGATAATCATCTTAATTTGGTCTTTCTCTGAAGGCCGAGTCTGTATTTTCAAAAGCTGGCTTCTCCAGCGATCCATATACTATTTGAAACTTTCCTCTGGCTTCTGTTTAGTGTTCTCCAAATCACGGAGTGACAAGTCAATCTCTAAGTCTGTAATATATTGCTTCAGAAAAGCATCAGCTAGTTCTCTCCAATCTTCCTTAACCTTCTTCTCAAGGCTATGATACCAAACCACAGGTGCCCCCTCGAGTGACATCCCAAACATCTTTTGGACTTGGCGCTGTGATAGGCCCACTGAACTCATGACTGAGACATATTGCTGCAGATAGACTCTCGGGTCTCCATTCCCATTAAACTTAGCCATATCAGGCATCTTGAACTGTGCCGGCAACTGTTCCTTGAAAGTCAGTGTGTCATAATCCAGCAAATCCTCATTCTTACCCCTCATCTTGCGGGTAACTGACTCAACCTGATCCCGAAGCTTCTGAAATTCTGCCTGAGACCCAATGACTCTGCCTGTTGCATACTCTGCCATGTCGTCATCAAAAACGGGGATGTCATCCCCCAACCCATTCGGAGGCTCCTCGCGCCTCACATTCTCAGAATTTCCCCCAGCACGGGGCACAACCATATTTGTCATGGCAGTAGTCAAGGCTTGCAATTGTTCAGTAACCTTGGCGAAACCATTCTCCAACTGATCTATCCGGGATACCTCAATATCTGATTCACTCATGTCTGTTCTCAGTATTTTGGTGAGCCTTCCCTTTTTTCTAACCCAACAGGAATCTATGATGCCTTCTTGAGACATAGAAGGTGTTAACATGACATATGTATGTATGAGGTGCATGAGATGCATGTAATATATATAACATACCAAATCAACTAAAATTTTCAAACAAATCGGCCCGTTATAATTTTAGAAGCTTTTGGGCTAACTGTCATAGGAGTGAACTCGTCCCAGTTTAAATGGCCCAACGAGTACACATCTTATGGCAAGGAGCCCAACTAATTCCAAATGGTAATGTTCCGAACACAAGCACAAAGTGGCCCATCAACACTTAGAAGCCTTTGGCCCAATCGTCATAAAATACGTTATTGTCCCAGTTTAAATGGCCCAACAAGCCCATATCCCATGACAAATGGTCCAAATGGATCCAAACGACGATGTTCCCAAACACAAGTATAAAATAAAGATAATGCAAACATAAAACAATGATTTCTACAGAATGGCCCATCAACATTTCAGAAGCTTTGGGCCTAATGGTCATAAGGTACGAACTCGCCCCAGTTTAAATGGCCCAGCAAGTTCACATTTTTGACAATAGTCCAACTGCATCCAAATGAGGATGGTCCACAAGCACATACTCAAGGAAATAATTGTTACTTTAACCATACAACCCCGGTCTATGGGTGGGTTCACAAGAGTGTAGACAAAGGCTCTCACCGGCGAAGGATGGCCCACAACTAGGTCTCCCCAATCAAGGGTTCGAGCGACCAAATGAGCGCACCCTTTTTTATACACTAAGGTACGCGCCAATAAGCTATGGTGTGTGACAGACTGTCAAATGGATTTCCCGTTGTAGATTCCCCAGAGGGAGGGTGAAGCGAGGCTCTCTTAAGTACCCTAGCCTCTTAGGCTCCTATCGCTTGGTGACAGGAATAAACAACGAGTCCTCCAAATTAGTCCATCACAATAGGCTAAGGGTAGATGGCCATATAGGTGCCTTCACAACTTTTCCTTCTAGGAAGGTAGTGAATGAAGAAAGACACCAAACCATTACCTAGCCTCAATATGCCCTTGATTAAACCCTCATTTTATCCACTATAGACACGGTCAATTAGAACATAAATCCAAACATTACAAGACAATATTTCGGGGCCGATTCTCTATCCCCAGTGGAGTCGCCAGACTGTGGGACACAGGATCTGGGGTGACGCATGTTGTCCCGGGCTCGCGGCCCGGTCGGGAGTACGGAATAGTCCGGGGGACTAAAACGGAGAATAATGGAGTCGCCACCTGGTGTGAACCAGGAAAATGAGATTTAAGGCCGTACTCACCCCTCGTAAGGGAAGACCTCAAACCGTTGGGTTCGGAATGGTCCCTTACTTATGTCACTTGTAATGAAATGATTTATGTAATAATTTAATCAAGTTTAAGTAACACTTATTTCCAAGAGTATCATGCTTCTAAATTCACATGCATACATCAACAAGTTCATCACAACATGCAACATCACATGGCAATCTCATGAACATTTCTCAATCATATGATAGTGAAAACTAAAAACAACCTAATCATACTTGAGTACTATCTCATGAACATATTAACCAAATAACATGCTAATAGCCTAATCATGCTTGAATATCATCCCAAGAACACATCGAATGGATAAATTGTTGGGGTTGGTGCTCAGAGCGCCAATTCGGACCGTATTTATGTCTGATTCATGAATACGAACATCCCCTTATTCCATAATATTACTTATTTATGGTTGCACATCTTGTTCTTATATACGTATTCGATCTGATTACGATTAGATTGAAACTAAATGTGGTTTAGTGATATGTATATATTATACAAAGGCCCGATAATATATAATGCAGTACACAGTTACAAAGTTAGTTTGTAATTGACATTGGGAAGTGTCACTGCTACATGATATTATCAAACACAGTTCCTGGTCAAGATTTGCTAACACGGGTCGGTTAGTCAAATCCGTTGAGACCAGTACATGTCGTATATCGAGACTTGGTCCGATGGTTTATCCCAATGAACCATGAGTCTATGGAGACTCGTATAGACGTGTAGGTGTTTATAGTGGATAAACACTGAACGGCTCACCGAAGATTCTTAATGGATGGTACACCAACGTCAATAAGAATCTTCTCGGGTTGAGTAGCATAGTGGTCCTTCGACTTGAGACACCAATGTGGATGTATGAGACATCCTCTACACTTGGATGGCAGTCACGTCACCGATCTATTTAGATCAGACCTCCGACTGTTCGTTGGGTGTGGATCGATCCTCAGGATATCCTGTGTGTGTCAAGATAGGATCCGTCAGTTCTGTGTACAGAGCATAGGTAGTCCATATATATCTTTAGCAGTCTGTTAAATCTGTGGCCACAGTATACATCGGAAGTAAGTTCCGAGTGTTATTTAAAGATTGCTAATAGATACGTCGACGAGATAATACCTATAGAGATTTGACGTTTACATCTATATCTCTGGGATTATCTGGATACCTGTGACGGAGGGATTATACGTATGCAATGACCTCAACCTGTATGATTCAGCTAGATTATCCGTGATCGTCATAATCTACGGGTGGATAGATTATGGACATGAAATTGGATTTCGTGACGAATATACCTGAATCTATAGAGTCTCAATAATGAAACATACTCGTAGAGCACTAGAGCAACATTTATGAATAATGATGATTATTTATAAATCGTTTATCGTTAAACGAAAAATACATGGGAACGGGCCGAACCGTCATTTCCTAATTAATGTGTATTTGTATTTAATATATGATATTATTAAATACACATTAATAAATAGTCAAATAAAGGTATTTGACATATATCATCAATATATGTATTTGAGATATTTAAAGTAAATATAATACATATATTTGATATATTTGTATTTAATTAATTATTTAATTATTTAATTGTTAAATGATTAATATAATTAAAATATAAATATATCACCAAATGATAAAGTTAGGAAGTGATTATAAGTTGCAATTGTTGAATTATACATTAAAGGAAATGGTTGTCAAATTGATTTTGACTTCTTAAGATATTTGTTCAAATTGTTTGAAAAATGAAATATCTTTTTCCTTTATTTCTTGATAATTTCGGCCATGACACTTTAGAATATAAAAGTTATATTTTTCTAAGTTGCATTTGTTGACTAAATTAAATATCTTTAAAGTTGTTTTAGATATTTAACCAAGTTGAACAAATGAAAGACAAATGAAGATAAAATTAATATTCTTGTAATTTGCCTTACCAATTTCGGCCAAGGGCTTTTTCCAAGCTTGTATATATTGTTTTTCATTTCATTTGCTTATAACCTAATTCACTTTAACCAAAAACTCCATTAAAGGAAGGCAAAGAATGCTAGAGAGAAAAGAAAGAAAAATCAAGAAAAGCTTGGAAAATAGTAAGTATTTCCAACCTTCCATTAGAGAGTAATTTCTTCCTCTTGTTGTGGGCAACATCTTGTGATGTTCTTGAGTTTTTCTATTCTTTATTCTTTGTGTTTTTGATGGATAAATGTTTGGTGAAAGTGTAGAGCATGTATAATGGAGAAAGCTTGTGACTAGCGTAGTTATAAGTGTTCTTTTAAGGTTTTGGAAACCATGTTGCTAATCTAGAGTTGTTGACCCACTCTTAGATGACCTAGATTTGATCTTGAGTTGTTTCATTGTGTTGAGACTTTGATTGGATGGAAGAAACATGATTGAAGTAATTGATTTAACCAATTTGGTCTAATTTGTCCAATTTGAAGAAATTGAAAAATTAGGGTTCATGACCAATTCCAAATTTGGGGGTTTTCATATATGTTCTGTATTTGGATGTGTATATGATGCATATAAAGTTTCATGTTGATTGGATTACATTTTGATGTGTTTTGAGACATGAAATGACCAAATGGACAAAATGCCCACCTTGTGATGCATTCGGCCAAGAATAAGGAAAATGGGATTTTTGGTGCTTTTGGTGTTTTGATGTTTTGAACATGCTAAGTTCATCTTAGAAATGATTTAGAATCATTCAAAATTGATTAGATCAATTTCGGACTAAAATGGACAAAATACCAAAGTAAGGGTAATTTGGTATTCACTTAAATATGATTTATTTGAATTTTATTTCATAATTTGATTATTGGATAATTAAATAAATATGTTTATTTAATTAATCTGAGAAAAAGTTTTGAAATCGAAAAATTTGATTTTCCACCGCTTCCGCTGCGTTACCGGATTCTACCCCTAAAAACCCCTACATAAATGCAGGAATGCAAATAATATGTTTGGTTACATAATGCAAGGGAGATCACCCAAAAGGCAGTTGTGCATGAAATATGATGAGACAGACTTAATTCAGTGTGTGCGCGTTCGTGTAGAGTTCGTAAACGTGTTCGAACGGTAAACAGAAGGTTCGCGTTCGTGTAGCGTTTGATAACGCGTTCGAACGGATCCAGACCTGATGAAACAAAATGCATGCGCGTTCGAGTAGCGTTTGTAAAACGCGTTCGAATGGGAAACAGAAGGTTCGTGTTCGTATAGCGTTCGATAACGCGTTCGAACAGGAACAGACCTGATGCACAAAATGTGACGCAATACATACATAAAAAAGCAAATAGCGAAATACGAAGCGCGGTGAAGCATCGTGGCGAAGGATTTTAACCTATTCAATTAGAGGACCTTTCATCGCACTTACTAAGCCCATGCGCTTATCTCAATGCATATAAAAAATAAAGACAATAACCTTAGACTTCATGTACCCGATTGAACACATCTTACATTCAACCGATTATACGTTAATCGGCGCGGCAAAGCATCATGGTAAAAGATTTTAACCTATTCAATTAGAGGACCTTTCATCGCACTTACTAAGCCCATGCGCTCGATCACATCATGCATACAAGAATAAAGACAATCATATCAAACTTAGTATATCCGATTGAACATATCTTATATCCAACCGAACACACATCAACCGGCGCGGCAAAGCATTGTGGTAAAGGATTTTAACCCCTCCAAATAGGGGACCTTTAATCTGACTTACTAAGCCCATGTGCTTGATTGTGTCATACATACAAAAGTAACATGTAGAATTCAAATAACGAAAAATAAATAAATCAAAGCAACATAAAACAAAAGAATGTGCCGTTTACTCAAGTGGTACGTGGAGTTGTATCCCGAGTACATATCATACTACCGTCCATTCGGAATCGGCTATGAAATTTATGCCCGTGTTTCCATCCTATATACCACAAGAGGCGACACATTTTTCATTTCATTCAAGCCACAACATGCATCCACAAACGACTCTCATGCGAATAGAATTCAATAAACAATCAAAAGACGAATATAAACTAATGAGAAAAGTGCCCTCAGGTCTAACCTTTTAAATCACCTCTCGGATGTACGGTACACGATCGTCGGAAGGGTGGATGCTCCGAAACTCTTCCGGTTCACTAGTTCACTGCTCTCGTTCGTTGTCTTACTGTTTTGAGTCGTCGTTCTCCATCTTTTGCTGCTGCTTTTGACTCTGATTCACTGCCGTTTTGCTACTGTTCTGCTGCTGTATTTTAGTTATTGTTCTTGGGATGTTTTGGCTACTGTTTTTGGTGTGATTTTCGGTGGTGTTATGGTGTGGTTCGGGGGGCTGTTTTATGTGTGTGTTTAGGGCTGCTGAATGTGTGTTTTAGGGCTGCTGTATGGGCTGTTTTTTGTGATACAAGGTTGCTAAATGGAGGTCTGGTATTCGGTGATTAGGGGAAGGGGATGAAGAGAATTTTTGTGTTATTTCTTTGTAGTATGCGTGAACTTCTAGGGTTTCTGTGTATGTTATGATTTTCGTGTGAGTTGTGTGTATATTATGTGTATGAGCTAGGGGAATTATGCCTTGGTTAGAGGTTGTTTATATAGAGAAGGGTTAGGGCTTCACCTTGTCTCACAAGGAAGGGATTTGATTTAGTGTTGAGCAAGGAAAGTCAAAGATTGAGGGGGAACAAATTTGGTTTAGATTAGGAAGTCAATATCTTTAATTTGTTATAATTGATTTTAATTAGGCATGACATCTTTTTAATTTAGTATGTGATTTTGTTTAGTTAGGAAGGAATCTTGTGTAATTGGTGGGTGAATATCTTAATTAAGGAATTAAAATATTTGATTGATTTCAATGTTTATTTTAATTTGGTATGTGATTTTTAGATTTGTTTTTATTTCACCATGTGTTAAATATGTGTTTTAAGTGGGCTTGGGCGAATTGGGCTTGATGTGAGGCTAGCAGCAAAACTAGAATTACCAACACCGTTCGAACGACTCCTCGAACGCGGCACGAACGCCCGCAATCTGTTTGCCGTTCGAACGCATACACGAATGCAGCACGAACGAAAACAGTGAACCTTGTTTATTATGAATTTCCCATTCCGATGTCCGTTTTCCGTGACCTCCGTGACTTAAAAGGTAGTGTCTCCAAATGAGACTCATCATAGGGACTTATGTGCAAAAATGCAGTGCCTACAGGCGGTTTTTTGAACTCCCTATCTGGCCGGCGGGGGGCCTCTGCCCTGATTGTCCTCTCTCTGATGGATGTCCCCCTCCGGGATATTTTCTCTTCGTTCTGCAACAAAACGAACTTTCGGGCTATTTCCAGGGCGGTTGCATAATCCGGTGTATCTTGGATTCTTAGGTGAGTCCACAGCTTTCCGACCCTTAAGGCCCCCTTTAAAATTTCCAAGGCCTCGAGGGACTCATATCCCCCGACCTCGAGTACCATATTATGGTATATGTCAATGAAAGCCTTCAGGGGCTCGTCATCTCCCTGCTTCATGAGTCTTAACTCTCCAATTGTCTTTTTAGGAACGCAGGCCCCTTTGAAGTGCCGCACAAACGATTTTTTTAGTTGCGTAAAGTTGCTGATGCTCCCTGGGGCTAGACTTCTGTACCATAGAATGGCAGATCCGCCTAAGGTTAGGGGGAATACTTTGCAAACGGCATCCCCTACCACTCCTTGGACTTCCATTAATAGGACAAAACTTTCAATCTGGGATTTTGGGTCAGTATGGCCCTTGTAGGGTGTCATGGTGGGCATGTTGAATCGTCTCGCGAATTTTGCCGACCTTATTTCTTCTGTGAGGGGAGATTCCTCCTTACCGTCCCGGGCATCTCCTGCATCGGTCTTGAGGTTTACTCCCCACTTGGCCATCTCTTTCCTCAACCAAGACCTCATGTCGCTCTTTGAGTTACCATGCCGCCTCCTGCGGCCTTCTTCGTGTCTATTTCCCCGAGTGTGGCACTCCTCATGACTTGAGGTCTCTCCTCCAGCCTCGCCATACTTCCTTTCTCCCCTTCTGATGTTTCGGGGGCTATCATAGGAGGAATCTGGCGGTTGTCTTCCCTTTTCTTCTTCCCAAGTGTCTTCTGTTTGCGAATCTTTTTCTACCACTACGGATTTTACCCCGTAGGGGCCCCTCCTTCTGGGTCTATCGTCTTCACTTGTATCTACAACCTTTTTTCCTTCCACTGTCTCTCCTCTTCTCTGACTGGTTCCGGCTTCGAATCTCTCGTTGTTCCTCCCTTCCATCCTTTCTAGTCGGTCCATTATGGATTTTAGAAGGGCTTGGTTTCCCTCTCTATCTTTCCTCATGTTTTCTTCTATCTTCTCTACCCAGTCCGTAGTTGGACTTCCTGATGATCGGCGATTTCCGTCTTCTGCCATTGTCTTACCACGTGTACTGCTTTTTGTCTGAGAGTCCCCACGGATGGCGCCAACTGTTGACGGCTGATTTTGGTCTCAGGGCAATATGGGAATATTATTCCCGAGACAATCCTCCCTCATAGTGAATTTGTTCGGTTAAGGGGAAACCAAAAGCAGGAGACAGATAAATACGCCAATCGACAAAGAGATTTAACGTGGTTCGGCGGATCAGATCCAACCTACGTCCACGGACTCAAAACGAATGATACTTTTATTACCGAGATATGCTTCTCTGATATCTCTTGTGTTTTACAAGTCTGATCCCAATGATCTTGATATTGATTTTGATCTCAACTCCCAACTCTAAACTTTCAACTTGTTCCCCCCCTTACGCACACTCTACCCTTCTATTTATAATAGTGTAGAAATCAGATTCATTATCCTACAAGAATTTCCTAGTTGAAACAATTCTCTTTTCCCATAAGGATTCCTAGTCAAAAACTACATTCACTTCCTTCATCCTACTAGGACACTGATTTATTAGTTTACCCTATGAAAGCAGGATAACTTATTATCTTGTCCGAAAAAATAGGATGCCTTATCTTCTGGAGCACGTCTTGCCATGTGCTCGGTCTTCATGAGGTCGGCCATAATGGTCATTTGAAATGAGAATGCTGCTACCGATCTGATAATTGCCCGGTCATCTGAACCCAAGTGCTCGGTTACCGATCATAAAATGCTCGGTCACTTACAGTTTGGCTCTTAGTGGTCAGGTCGACATTAATGATTTTGACCAAGAAGGGAATTACCCTTTTTACCCATGCCGTACTCCTTAAATAACATAGGTCCTGAAAAATACCATCAACAAATCTTATACCACTAAATCACGCCATTTGAGGACAAATGCTCATAAATCAATATCCACGTTTTACAACTTTCAAATGCCCCCAAGGGGTGTGGCTTGGTGGTGAAGGGTCCAGAATCTCACCTTGAGGTTCTGGGTTCGAATCCAGGGAGTGCAACTTCTTGTAAGAGCCTGGGGCAGCCGGAGGTTTTACCTTCGCCGCGGCCCAGAATGAGTGGTTTGGTAGCGGGGTTTCCAACGATTTCAAAAAAAAAAAACTTTCAAATGAAATGACATATTTTAGACATGAACTTTTTTTTCCTCAATAATATAATTATTCTTTAGAAGAAACCAGACCAATGTGAAAAACAATACCTTGAAGTATTAAAAAATAATAATAATCAAGAAACGTAAAAATGATATAGGCATTGACGACATCAAAGTAGTCTTCGGCAGCCGCATATTTTTAATAAGATTCAATTATGTGGTTAGTTTCCTCGACTGAAGCACTAACTGCCGCAATCCTTGAAATTAAACTCTTTCATTTTTATAAGTTTAATCGGCAATTAATCATTTTCTTTATTTTTTTCTCAAAATTAAGTTAATATTCAGAAAAATATTTTAATTAATATAAAGGGAAAAAAGTCATTAAAAATTGACAATTGTGCGAGGAGGGGGACAGGATTAAAAGGAGGAAAAAAAATATAATAAGGCTTTAGCAGCCACCGGTCTTAGGCTCTCATTGAAGGCTTCTTCTTCTTCTTCTTCTTCTTTTTTTCCCCCAATAACTGTGTATTTTGTTGCCCATGACAGGCCCTAATCTTCCCTAGGCAAATAGATAGTCAACTGTTTAATTTGTGACTTTGTATATTCTTAATATAAATAAATGATGTCACTGCTTACGTTGGCATTAGATCGATGGATTAGAGAAAAAAAAAATACAGTAATAATTGTTTAATTTCACTACGCCCTTAATTTTAATTGAAATGATTTAAGGTTCAGAATCTAACTTTCAGGTTTTAAGTTTGAATTCAGAGAATGTATTTTTTGTAAGATTCTGGGACAATTGAGGTTTTACTTGATCCGTTTAAGTCCGGAAATAGTGGTTTTGCAGCGAGATTTCCAACGATTAAAAAAAAATGTAATTTGTAACTTAAAAAATTTAACATATTAAAATAAATAAACATATATTTATAATTATTTTCTATGCTTTTTCTATATGTTGGTACTGTTGTATGACAATTTCTTTTTGTTATTAAATCACTGTTTTTCTATATATACAATCAAGTTATAATTTATTTATTTTAAACACATGATAAGATATTATTATATTATTACAACTAAATACCACTGTTTAGTAGAATTTTCATAAATGAGGAATAGCGAGTTTTGATATATGTAACACAAATTTTTATATACATATAATATTAATGCAACTCATGAGGTTAGAATGACTTTAAGCGATCTCTTGAAAATAGAACTTGAAATTAGATCAAAGTTATAGATTAATAAAAATATCTAAAATATTTGGGGCTTTAAAACTTTTTACTTCAATTCTATTTGACCTTTTTTTCCTCCACAGGTTTTGGCTTTTGTTACTCAAATGGAAATATTAGAAGGTGGCTAAATACTTGAGATGGTTGGACTTATTATTTTTCTCCTTTTTTTTTAATCAAGAAAGAAAAAATAAATAAATAAAAACTAAATTGGGCCTCTTAAATTTTAACAAGATGTTGGCCCTAAGCAATTATGCTACCTAAAAAGGGTCAGAGTCGCCTATAGTTGAATTTGCTTGAGTTGCCTTGCTTAAAATTTTTGCCTTTTGGTGTGCCATTTTTCTTATGTTCAACTTGTTTGCTACGCAAATGCAGAAATAAGATTTTATTATAAAGATAACTAACATTTATTTTTTCATACTATATTAATATGTTAAATAAAATGTAAGAAATATTGACACCGAGTTTGGGCATAGAAATAATACTTAATGTCACCCATGATGTTTCTTCAATTTTTGCTTACTTTTCCTAAAATTGAAACAAAAAAGTATCATTACTAAAAGGGCAGTGCTTCCCCCATCTTTGTCCCCTTATGCAATTATAAAAGTATCCATCTTCTTAAAATTTATCATTTCACAAGTATTTACATGTATTTTATTAAATAATTATTTTGTTTTAATAATTAAATTTATTTATTTTATAAATTAATTTTTTTTGTTAAATTTATAAATTTTTTACTCTTTATATATCTATTTTTTTTTAATAAATATTACAAATTTCGTATTTATTGTTATTTATTTTGTGTTCATTTATCCATTTAATTTTTGTAATCATTTTTTAATTTATTTAACACTACTTATGTATAATAAAAATATTCCCGTGTATAATAGAAAAATATTTTTTAAAAAAACAGCAAAAGTAATAATATAAAAAGTTACACTTAAAAATATAAAAACATAAATTATAATCTCTATTGCCTCTAAAGTCTCATCCTAACGCACTTGGTGATATATCGAAAACTTCGTACCATAATGGATTACGTATCCTATAAATAGTGGCCCATTCTTTAGCTTCGTACGATGACTATTCCCACCACCATGTCGGGATGAGTGGTGCATGGTAATGAAGGTGTAAGAAAACTTGCACAAAGTGTTTGCCAACATGAGCAATAACTATTTCTTGACGCTCTTGCATGAGATCTTAATGGCAAGTGAGTATAACAATTCCAAATATTCTCACCAAATGTATGCATTACAAGATTGTACCTCGATGCAATGACAATTCCTAAACTCATCGAGTCCATCCAATATACCTCTGGTGCTGGCGACTGAAAGAAATGCAGTAAGTATAATAGATTATTTGCTCATCCGTTTGATTAATAAAGTCGATCATATAAATCATTATTTTGTTGAATCTCTTCAATAAGGTCGCATCGTACTTGACCCCAACCTTCTTCGCTATACCAGATTAGTACAGCTATTGCTCTAAATCCACAATGACCATCAACTTGAACTTCAATAGTGTGGGAAATATAACGTTGATATGCCACAGGTAATTTCTTAATATAGGTATCACAGATCAGTGGAACTG
The DNA here is from genome assembly GCA_019454045.1 of Zanthoxylum bungeanum. NCBI lineage: Eukaryota > Viridiplantae > Streptophyta > Magnoliopsida > Sapindales > Rutaceae > Zanthoxylum > Zanthoxylum bungeanum. The sequence goes on from SKCR01025675.1 coordinate 38,255, forward strand.
GAGACTGATCATGGGTTGATCACCTCCCACGGCTCCCTCTCCCTCGATTCGTTACAGTCGGTTGAGTGACTCTAGTTCCTAAAGTGGATGCATATCCATAAGAAGATATGCGACGTCTGCTTTGCTCATCTCTGTCTGTAGGTTGACCTCAATATTTAGTGTTGTACGAAAGGACTCGAACTGTGTTTTGAGATAGATCCGTCATATTAAGAAACTTCCATCTCAAGAAACTTGTCTATCATATACTTTTACATGCATGGATCCATCCCATCTAATATTTCAACAACGTTTGATGTCCTGTTGGGTCGTGTTCCATCGTAATTGAACTCATATACATGCTTAGATAACCTTCTCCAATATTCGGCAATACTTTTATCAGAATTGGAATGGAAAGGTGAACGTAATATGCAATATCATGCTAACATGGCAATCTGTATATTATTTTGAATGAACAGTTGAACATGTCGGCTAGTTGGTGAGATGCTTCCTTAACGCATTTTAGCTGAGCATAAATTAACTCCATCGCCTCTAATGAAATCTGACACAAATACTAATGGCAACGATGTCCATTTTTCAACCATCCATTTCTTTAAGATTGATAATGCCCATGTTAGTTGCTCTGCCATCTCATTACTAAGATATGCGAACATAAGCGAGTAAGTTCGTATTGTGGATGTGATACCAACAACCTCCAATAGTGGTATTCGATACTCGTTGGTCTTGTATGTGGCACCAATGATCAACACAGATGGAAAGTTAACAGATAGCTCTAGGCTGTTATGATGAACCCAAAGAATATATGTTATGTCATTAGTGTCTGGATTTGTAAGGTAATCATGAAAGTAATTTTTATTAATTATTGATCCAAAACATATTGAATAGAAATTAGACCACCTAGTTTAGCTTCATTGTTTGTGAAAATAGCATTGTAAATGCTTTTGATTCTCGTAGTATTTGACGGGTCTCTTTCTTTTAAAATACTAAGAATTTCACGAGGTGTAGTGTTGTTGGCCATGTCGAGCATAAATTGTTTCTCTAATGGATTTAGCCTAGATAGATACTCATTACTATCAAGATATTCTGCTACTTGATGGTTATGGATACCACATATAACCTTTAATCCCCAAATAACACCATCTAGAGGTATTGGTATACCTCACAGCTCAAATTGGCATTTACTTTTTTTAGTCTCACTATTCCTTATTATGGATTGACCATCAACATGATACCATGGTGGTTTGTACTTTCCTCCTCTTTCACACATAAGATGGCACTTTGGCAGCTTGCCGCCCTTTAAATTCCCATAATTTTTAATCTCAACCAGAATACTTTTTTCTAGACCAACTCTTTTCGTCCAAATTATCATATTTTCTCTACTTTCAAAAATCTATATAAAAAAAGATAACGAAGATGTATAAATAACAAATATGCATAATTTCTCTACTTTTAAATTAAATAACGAATACGCATAATACAACGATAATAACTAACCTAGTCTGTGGTAAATTCAGTTGTATAATAGCGACTATTGTTAGAGATGCTCTCCCCACTTAGAACATCATTCTCACATTACCAACTATCTGAAAATGAGCTCATGGGGAAGCAAAATTCTTATTAAAAAATAATTGAGATGGCAATTATAAACAATCGTAAATGCCTATTCATCACGATTTTCGTACCATTATATTTAACCATATCAAGAAACTTATAGCTGTTCTTAGACCTCGCTAGCGGTTTGGTTTGGTTCCGGTTCCACACTAAATGTGAAATCGGAACCGGAACCGGTCCGGTTCCGGGTCCATTTGATTTTTATTTTTTTGCTTTATTGAAAATAAAAAATTGAGATTGATAAATTAATATAATTTAAAATTATGTACTTTAATTTACATAATAAACTTACATTACATAATTACATTAAATTACAAATAAAATTCTTATCTAAAAAATAAATATAAAAATTATTAAATTAAAGAGCTTGAACTTAAGTTTTTAAAAACTTAAGCTGCCTACGTATCATCCAGGGGTGAGAGGAATCAAAGCTCACGTAATTCCATTACATTTTAAAGATATTTCCCCATTGTAATTTTATAATTATTTAATTATCAATCATCATCATTGCCTGTTGATCCTTCAGCTCCAGTTCCACTTGCACTTGCAGATGCATTGTCGAACAAGTCTTCAAATTCATCAGGGGCATCTTCTTGTTGCCTCCGATCAGCTCGGGTCCAATCATCCACACATGTTGTTGCTTCTAGAGTGCTTGGATGTAATGAAGATCGTCTGACTTCCAATATATTGCCTCCCATTCTAAAGTCTTGCTCAACCGCAACGGTGGAAACAGGTGCTGCCAATATCTCTTTAGCAATAATTGATAAAACATGATATACATTTTGATGTCGGTTCCACCATTCAAGGATTTGAAAATTTTTACTAACTAAACTTTCAGTTGAAAACTCAAAATTTGTAGATAAATAATTATCTAATTCCGGGTTGTTAGTCGTGTTATCCCTATGTTTTTTATTTCGTTGTATAACCAACGATCACCTGCGCTAAGTCTTGATTGCATTACGGTCGTTTCGCTACTACTAGATTGTCCTACTGATTGCAAGTTATATCTTCTAACATAATCATTAAATAACTCTATTAAATTAATTTTTATTTTAGCTATTATTCTTGTAATATCAATTTCAGTTAAGGTCTTTTTTCTTGTTCTCTTTTTGTTTTTAGTTTCTTGGTAATTTTCTTGCTTTGAATTTGGTTTTTTGTCTAGTTTTAATAGTCTTGTTGAATCTTGATTGTTTAATTATCTTCCATAATTCTTGCATTCAAGATTCGATTTCTTGGTATCTTAGTCATTGAGTTTCAATTTTCTGGTTTCGTTTTGCAAAATCTTTAGTACTTCTTGTATTCTTGCATGAACATTAGGATTTCTTGTATATCTTGAGACTATATTCGGTCTTGTCAAAAACATTAATTAATCACAGTTCTTGATAAACACGTACCTAAATTTGCATGATCTTCATAGTTCTTTACATCAAATCTTGTTTCTTACATAATCTTTGCAACTTAAGCATGATCAATATTAAAAATAAGATTTGAATTTTATGATCTTTGTTCAAGTTCAATGAATTATGTGCTTGTGACGTGTTGAATTGAGTTTTCCTTAGTGTAGGGTAATCATTGTGTGCCGATTACCTTATAAGATAAGGAGAAAATTTGATTACTTGGAGTACAAGGGCTGTTTGGGAGTGAATTAAGGATAGAATTCGTAGAGCTGACATATTCATGATTCAAGGATCTTTAGCTATAAAAAGAGGAGTTCCATTTTCTTAAAGGGGATTCAACACAGTATCTCAAGTCAGACGTACATCACGTCCGACTAGACATGAATACACATCCGGTCAAAGATAGATATATCTGATCGTGTTCATTGCTTTTTATATTTGATTGCATGCTTATGTCAGAGTTGGTACTTAGAGCACCAATTTTCTCATGTATTTCCCTCCAAATACTTATGTAAAATTTTATTATGAATAAAATAAACAGTTTCTATTATATAACATCACTTTATATATGGTAAAGACGTAAATGACCTTAGAATGATTAATTATGATACTATTGCAAAAGCGACGCGACTGACATTGAAATGTATCATGATGTTGTAATTCTTAGACAGTTCCTGGTCAAGTTTTACACTACTTTGTCAGTAAAGTAAACCCGTTGAGACTGGTACATGTTGTATACTGGAATCTTGGATTCTAATTCTTTCCGCTCATCAGAGGTAACCTCACTAGCAATTGAAATTTCCTTGGGGTTTTCACATGTACTAAGATTAAATGCATTTGTCTTTGTTGAGTTAATGTCAAATATGCTAATGTCATACAAGTTATGATGCAAACTAACAGGAAAAGACTCGAACAAGTAAACAAAATCAATGTCTTTATTATTAATAAATGCAGGATTACAATCAAATAGGTCAGGAAAATAAACATCTTCGTAATTTGTAGTCTTGTCTTCTTCTGTCTTCTTGCTTTCTTCGAGCGTCAGATTTTCCAACTGCAGTAGTTCTTCTTCCCATTTATCTTCCTCTTTTGCAACTTCCTCTGCCTGTGGTTCTTTACCCAGCACATCCTTGAAGATCTCGAATCCTGGTACTATGATCCCATTGACTTCTATGGGTTCAGGCTTTCCTTGATATCATGTTGCTTTCACAAAGTATTCAATCAGGTTCATCCATTTTTTCTATGTCTTCGGCTCATTACCATTGGATTCATACCCCAATCCTCTTTTACTAGTCTGTCCCTTGAAATCTGGCAGTGCTCTTATTCCCTGGCCTCTAGCACTCAAACCTGTGTCCGGCTCATATTTCATTTTTTCCATGATTCTAACCACTTTAAGGTCCACCCATTCTTTGAAGTTTTCCGCCACTTGGAACCTTGTGAAAGGCTATATGTCTAAAGCAGCCACAACATTGTCTACTTCAACCCTTATGGTGACGACTTCCTCTCCATGCGGTAACTTAATAACCTGGTGCAAAGTGGATGGCATGCCCCCTAAGTCTATGAAACCATGGCCTCCCCAATAACAGAGCAAATGCAGCTGGGATATCAAGCACTGTGAACTCCACCTCGTCTTCTATTGGGCCCACTTTGACTACTGTAACGAAAGTACCTTCGACTCCTCATTTGCTATCGTCATATGCTTTGATAGTCATGTTGGAGGGGCTTAAATCTGTTGTCCGCATACCCAACCTTGACAAAATCTTCCAAGGGCACTCATTGATAGATGAGCCATCATCCACCATCATACAAGATGTCTTCTTGCCTTTTACTTCCACTTTATGAATAGCGGCTTGTTGTGGTTCCTCCCCTCCATTGGTAGTTCTTCTTCAGAGAATGTTATCATCTGCCTACCCTCTTCCTGTACCGACCCTACGAACATTGTCGGGTTTGCATCTTTAGGTATCATTATCTTGCTCAAAGCTTCTACCATGGCACGCATGTGCTCTTGAGAGGCGCATAATAACTCCCATATGCTCACTTGTGCTTGTGGGACACAGAAACTGGGCGACGCATGCTGTCCCGGGCTCACGGCCCGGTTGGGAGTACGGAGTAGCCACGAGGGACTAAACCGGAGAATAATGGAGTCGCCACCTGGTGTGAACCAGGAAAATGAGATTTAAGGCCGCACTCACCCCTCGCAAGGGAAGACCTCAAACCGTTGGGTTCGGAATGGTCCCTTACTTATGTCACTCTTAATGAAAGGATTTTTGTAATAATTTAATCAGGCCTAAGTAACACTTATTTCCAAGAGTATCATGCTTCTAAATCCACATGCATGAAATTAATCATCACAACATGCAACATCACATGGCAATCTCACGAACATTTCTCAATCATATGGTAGGGAAAACTAAGAACAACCTAATCATGCTTGAGTACTATCTCATGAATATATTAACCAAATAACATGCTAACAGCCTAATCATGCTTGAATATCATCCCAAGAACACATCGAATGGATAAATGCAGGAATATAAATAATATTATTGGCTACATAATGCAAGGGAGATCACCCAAAAGGCAGTTGTGTATGAAATATGATGAGACAGACTTAGTTCAGTGTGTGCGTATTCGTGTAGCGTTCGTAAACGCGTTCGAACGGTAAACAGAAGGTTCACGTTCGTGTAACGTTTGATAACGCGTTCGAACGGTACCAGACCTGATGATACAAAATGCATGAGCGTTCGAGTAGCATTTGTAAAACGCGTTTGAACGGGAAACAGAAGGTTCGCGTTCGTATAGCATTCGATAACGCGTTCGAACGGATCCAGACCTGATGAAACAAAATGCATGCGCGTTCGAGTAGCGTTTGTAAAACGCGTTCGAACGGGAAACAAAAGGTTCGCGTTCGTATAGCATTCGAAAACGCGTTCGAACGGGAACAGACCTGATGCACAAAATGTGACGCAATACATAAATAAAAAAGAAAATAGCGAAATACGAAGCGCGGCGAAGCATCGTGGCGAAGGATTTTAACCTCTTCAATTAGAGGACCTTTCATCGCACTTACTAAGCCCATGCGTTTATCTCAATGCATATAAAAATAAAGACAATAACCTTAGACTTCATGTACCCGATTGAACACATCTTACATTCAACCGAATATACGTTAATCGGCGCGGCAAAGCATCATGGTAAAGGATTTTAACCTCTTCAATTAGAGGACCTTTCATCGCACTTACTAAGCCCATGCGCTCGATCACATCATGCATACAAAAATAAAGACAATCATATCACACTTAGTATATCCGATTAAACATATCTTATATCCAACCGAACACACATCAACCGGCGCGGAAAACATTGTGGTAAAGGATTTTAACCCCTCCAAATAGGGGACCTTTAATCCGACTTACTAAGCCCATGCACTCGATTGAATCATGCATACAAAAGTAACATGCATAATTCAAATAACGAAAAATAAATAAACCGAAGCAACATAAAACAAAAGAGTGTGCCGTTTACTCAAGTGGTACGTGGAGTTGTATCCCGAGTACAGATCATACTACCGTCCATTCGGAATCGGCTATGAAATTTATCTCCGGGTTTCCATCCTATATACCACAAGAGGCGACACATTTTCCATTTCATTCAAGCCACAACATACATCCACAAACGACTCTCATGCGAATAGAATTCAATAAACATCAAAAGACGAATATAAACTAATGAGAAAAGTGCCCTCAGGTCTAACCTTTTAAATCACCTCTCGGATGTACGGTACACGATCTTCGGAAGGGTGGATGCACCGCAACTCTTCCGGTTAACTGGCTCACTGCTCTCGTTCGTTGTCTTACTGTTTTGAGTCATCGTTCTCCATCTTTTGCTGCTGTTTGTCCTCCGTTTTGCTGCTGTTTCCTCTGTATTTTCCACTCACTGTTCAGGTCACTGTTTTGGCGTACATGGCTGCTGTTTTTAAGGTTTTTGGTGCAGTTTGGTGTGTTTATTTCAAGGATTATAAGTGCAGTTTTTATGTTACTGCAGTTCGGTTTTTGGTTGTAATTTTCGGTGGTGGAGGGCTGCTGTTTGTGTGTTTTTAGGGCTGCTGTATGCGTGTTTTAGGGCTTCTGTATGGGCTATTTTTGGTGATACGAGGTTGCTAAATGGAGGTATGATTTTCGGTGATTAGGGGAAGGAGATGAAGAGAATTTTTTATGTTATTTCTTTGTAGTATGCGTGAACTTCTAGGGTTTCTTGCTGTGATTTTCGTGTGAGTTGTGTGTATGAGCTAGGGGAGTGGGGGAGATGAAGAGAATTATTTGTGTTTTTCTTCTTTCTATCGCCGTGAGTGGCTAGGGCTCTTGGTGTTGTGATTTTCGTGTAAGTCTTGTGTATGAGCTAGGGGAGTGGGGGAGATAAAGAGAATTATTTGTGTTTTTCTTTTTGCTATCACCGTGAGTGGCTAGGGCTCTTGGTGTTGTGATTTTCTTGTAAGTCTTGTGTATGACCTAGGGGAGTGCATGTCTTGGTTAGGGGTTGTTTATATAGAGAAAGGTTAGGGCTACTCCTTGTCTCACAAGGAAGGGATTTTGGCATTAAAAGGAGGATTTGATTTTGTATTCAACAAGGAAATGATTAGATTGAGGGGGGACAAATCTGGCTAGATTAGGAATATAAAATATTTAATTTGTTATAATTGATTTTAATTAGGCATGACATCTTTTTAATTTAGTATGTGATTTTGTTTAGTTAGGAAGTTAATATATTTGATTTGTCTTAATGTTTATTTTAATTTGGTATGTGATTTTTTTAGATTTGTTTTGATTTCACCATGTGTTAAATATGTGTTTTAAATGGGCTTGGGCGTGTGGGCCAAGGCTTGGGCGAATTGGGCTTGATGTGAGGCTAGCAGTAAAACCAGAATTACCGACACCGTTCAAACGCCTCTTCGAACGCGGCACGAACGCCCGTAATCTGTTTGGCGTTCGAACGTATACACGAACGCATCACGAATGAAAACAGTGAACCTTGTTTATTCTGAATTTCCCCTTCCGATGTCCGTTTTCCGTGACCTCCGTGACTTAAAAGGTAGTGTCTCCAAATGAAACTCATCATAGGGACTTATATGCAAAAATGCAGTGCCTACAGTCGGCCCCACTTTGATGGGACTTTTGCAGTGTGTGTTTTTGCAAAAGAGTGTGCCGTTTACTCAAGTGGTACGTGGAGTTGTATCCCGAGTACAGATCATACTACCGTCCATTCAGAATCGGCTATGAAATTTATCTCCGGGTTTCCATCCTATATACCACAAGAGGCGACACATTTTCCATTTCATTCAAGCCACAACATACATCCACAAACGACTCTCATGCGAATAGAATTGAATAAACAATCAAAAGACGAATATAAACTAATGAGAAAAGTGCCCTCAGGTCTAACCTTTTAAATCACCTCTCGGATGTACGGTACACGATCATCGGAAGGGTGGATGCACCGCAACTCTTCCGGTTAACTGGTTCACTGCTCTCGTTCGTTGTCTTACTGTTTTGAGTCATCGTTCTCCATCTTTTGCTGCTGTTTGTCCTCCGTTTTGCTGCTATTTCCTCTGTATTTTCCACTCACTGTTCAGGTCACTGTTTTGGCATACATGGCTGCTGTTTTTAAGGTTTTTGGTGCAGTTTGGTGTGTTTATTTCAAGGATTATAAATGCAGTTTTTATGTTACTGCAGTTCGGTTTTTGGTTGTAATTTTCGGTGGTGGAGGGCTGCTGTTTGTGTGTTTTTAGGGCTGCTGTATGCGTGTTTTAGGGCTTCTGTATGGGCTATTTTTGGTGATACGAGGTTGCTAAATGGAGGTATGATTTTCGGTGATTATGGGAAGGAGATGAAGAGAATTTTTTGTGTTATTTCTTTGTAGTATGCGTGAACTTCTAGGGTTTCTTGCTGTGATTTTCGTTTGAGTTGTGTGTATGTGCTAGGGGAGTGGGGGAGATGAAGAGAATTATTTGTGTTTTTCTTCTTTCTATCGCCGTGAGTGGCTAGGGCTCTTGGTGTTGTGATTTTCGTGTAAGTCTTGTGTATAAGCTAGGGGAGTGGGGGAGATAAAGAGAATTATTTGTGTTTTTCTTCTTGCTATCGCCGTGAGTGGCTAGGGCTCTTGGTGTTGTGATTTTCTTGTAAGTCTTGTGTTTGACCTAGGGGAGTGCATGTCTTGGTTAGGGGTTGTTTATATAGAGAAAGGTTAGGGCTACTCCTTGTCTCACAAGGAAGGGATTTTGGCATTAAAAGGAGGATTTGATTTGGTATTCAACAAGGAAATGATTAGATTGAGGGGGGACAAATCTTGGCTAGATTAGGAATACAAAATATTTAATTTGTTATAATTGATTTTAATTAGGCATGACATCTTTTTAATTTAGTATGTGATTTTGTTTAGTTAGGAAGTTAATATATTTGATTTGTCTTTATGTTTATTTTAATTTGGTATGTGATTTTTAGATTTGATTTGATTTCACCATATGTTAAATATGTGTTTTAAGTGGGCTTGGGCGTGTGGGCCAAGGCTTGGGCGAATTGGGCTTGATGTGAGGCTAGCAGCAAAACCAGAATTATCGACACCGTTCAAACGCCTCTTCGAACGCGGCACGAACGCCCGTAATCTGTTTGGCGTTCGAACGTATACACGAACGCAGCACGAACGAAAACAGTGAACCTTGTTTATTCTGAATTTCCCCTTCCGATGTCCGTTTTCCGTGACCTCCGTGAATTAAAAGGTAGTGTCTCCAAATGAGACTCATCGTAGGGACTTATATGCAAAAACGCAATGCCTACAGTCGCCCCCACTTTGATGGGACTTGTGCATTGTGTGTTTTGAACAATCCTATCAAAGTTATGCAATGCATTTCTACTTACCTAGCTCGCCAGCTGCCACTTGACTTACCATGTGTTGCGTGGAGTGGATGTTGTGCCGAACCTGGCATGCTAAACCTCATACCCTAAGTGTCGTAGTTGCGTCTCCGTACCTAGAGTGTCGCAGTGATATCTCCATACCCGGAGTGTCGTACCTGGCGTGCTAAACCTCATACCCAAGGCGTCGCTGTAATATCTCCATACCCGGAGTGCCGTACCTGGCGTGCTAAACCTCATACCTAAGGCGTTGCAGTAATATCTCCATACCCGGAGTGCCGTACCTGGCGTGCTAAACCTCATACCTAAGGCATCGCAGTAATATCTCCATACCCGGAGTGCCATACCTGGCAAAATTGATCTGATGTCTCCATACCCGAAGTGTCGTACCTGGCGTGCTAAACCTCATACCTAAGGCGTCGTAGTAATATCTCCATACCCGGAGTGCCGTACCCGGCGTGCTAAACCTAATACCTAAGGCGTCGCAGTAATATCTCCATACCCGAAGTGCCGTACCTGGCAAAATTGATCTGATGTCTCCATACCCGGAGTGCCGTACCCGGCAAAACTGATCTGATGTTAATGTGGGCCTCGCCCTCAGAGTGCCATACCCGGCTAGACTGATGATGATAAGGATGTGGGCCTCACCCCCAGAGTGCCATACCTGGTTTGTTCATCCTCGAACTGTGTTTCCATTCTTGGAGTGCCATTCCCGGCTTGTTCATTCTCGAACTGTGTTTCCATTCTTGGAGTGACATTCTCGGCTAAATTGATACTGATGCTGATGTGGGCCTCATCCCGAACTGATACTGATATGGGCCTCGCCCCTGGGACTCATCCCCGAGACTGAAACTGATATGGGCCTCAACCCCAAACTGATACAGATGTGGGCCTCGTCCCTGGGACTCATCCCCAAACTGATACTAATGTACGCCTCGGCCCCGGGACTCATCCCCAAACTGATACTAATGAGGTGGTCCATTCTCGAACAAAGTTGAGGAGAGGTGGTACATTCTCGGACCGTTTCGATGAGAGGTGGTCCATTCTCGAACCGTTACTGTGATGCGGTCCATTCCCGAACCTTGCTCCATTCTTGGAGTGCCATTCCTGGCTTGTTCCTTCTCGAACTGTGTTTCTATTCTTGGAGTGCCATTCCCGGCTTGTTCATTCTCGAACTGTGTTTCCATTCTTGGAGTGCCATTCCTGGCTTGTTCATTCTTGAACTGTGTTTCCATTCTTGGAGTGTCATTACCGGCTTGTTCATTCTCGAACTGTGTTTCCATTCTTGGAGTGACATTCTCAGCTAAACTGATATAGATGCTGATGTGGGCCTCGCCCCCAGCTGATACTGATATGGGCCTTGCCCTAAGACTGATACTGATATGGGCCTCGCCCCCAGATGATACTGATGTGGGTCTCACCCCCAACTAATACTGATATGGGCCTCGCCCCCAGACTGATACTGCTGATATGGGCTTCGCCCCAAGCTGATACTGATGTGGGTCTCACCCCCAACTGATACTGATATGGGCCTCGCCCCTAGCTGATACTGATATGGGTCTCACCCCCAACTGATACTGATATGGGCCTCACCCCCAGACTGATACTTCCGATATGGGCCTCGCCCCAAGCTGATACTGATGTGGGTCTCACTCCCAACTGATACTGATATGGGCCTCGCCCCCAGCTGATACTGATATAGGTCTCGCCCCAACTGATATTGATATGGGCCTCAACCCAAACTGATACTGATGTGGGCCTCACCCTCGACTGATACTGATATGGGCCTCGCCCCCAGCTGATACTAATGTGGGTCTCACCCTCAACTGATACTGATATGGGCCTCGCCCCCAAACTGATACTGATATGGGCCTTGCCCCAAACTGATACTGATGTGGGCCTCGCCCCCGACTGATACTGATATGGGCCTCGCCCCCAGCTGTTACTGATGTGGGCCTCGGCCCTAACTGATACTGATGTGGGCCTCGCCCTTAGACTGATACCGATATGGGCTTCGCCCCCAAATGATACTGATGTGGGTCTCACCCCCAACTAATACTGATATGGGCCTCGCCCCCAGACTGATACTACTGATATGGGCCTCGCCCCAAACTGATACTGATGTGGGTCTCACCCCCAACTGATACTGATATAGGCCTCGCCCCCAGCTGATACTGATATGGGCCTCGCCCCCAACTGATACTGATATGGGCCTCGCCCCCAGACTGATACTGCCGATATGGGCCTCGCTCCAAGCTGATACTGATGTGGGTCTCACCCCCAACTGATACTGATATGGGCCTCGCCCCCAGCTGATACTGATATAGGTCTCGCCCCAACTGATACTGATATGGGCCTCAACCCAAACTGATACTGATGTGGGCCTCGCCCTCGACTGATACTGATATGGGCCTCGCCCCTGTGATTCATTCCTGAAGACTGCTGACATTGTACTGTTGCTGCTTCTGGTTGCTTGTATTTGACGCTTTCTTTTTTTTTTTCTCTGAAACATGTTATTACAAAACAGAACAAACATGAAAAGGAATGCAGGATACGTTACGTGTATGCATGCATGCATGAATGAGTTTCCTATCCCGTTGGGTTAGGTCTTCTCCCGGTACTCTTGGTGGCTGCTTGGTGTTTTGACAAGTCTGTCCTCTTCCCTAACCAACGGGTATCTATGATGGCTTTCAAGACAAAATGGGGTTAACATGGTGCATGTATGCATGAGGTGCATGTGATGCAAGAAATATATCAACTCATTAAAATTTTCACACAAATCGGCCCACCATCATTTTAGAAGC
>SKCR01025676.1:0-99642 GCA_019454045.1 Zanthoxylum bungeanum
ATCGTGCCAGTTATGTCTGAACGTTTGGTAGAAATGATTAACCGTGGCTGATGCTTTTATTGCTTTGCCAGGTGGCTTGGGTACATTGGAGGAAATATTATAATATTATCTTGGGTGAACCTGAACATACACCAGAAACCAATTGGATTGCTCACGTTGATGGATTTTATGATTTTCTTTGTGTGTTTCTTGATGATGCTCGGAGAAATGGGTTCGTGTCAAAACCTTTAAAAGAACTCCTCTTTACTGCCAGAACTGCTCCGGATCTAATAGACCAACTCATAGCCTATGAACCACGACCCCTATTCTTTCAAAGATAAATGGTCTGAGGCGATCGTGGGAAAGGCGTCGGATTAATCTGGATCTTAACCTTTAAATTCCTGTAGATTCTCAGCTAACCAGGTATTATTTTCTAAACTCTCTCTTCTACTGTTTAAGACTTGGGGACAATGTCTCATTTAGGTTTGGGGGAGGGAATTAGTTGATTAGTACCTTATTTTTAGTTTGTATGTTTGTTTTTATTTTTAGTCCTAAATTTTTCAAAAAATACAAAAACAATTGGAAAATTTTCAAAAATTACAAAAATATTGGCGTTTTTGTATTTTGACTAAAAAGGTGAAATTGGTAAAGGATAGCTGAGTAAGGAGTTTCCACTCCTGAGACGTATCTCAAACCTATTTCGAAAAAGTTAATTTTTGTTTATCTCATTTTAAATTATTTAATTGTGAATTCTCCATAACACTGACTAAAATGAATCTTCATATGCTCAGTTGACAGGTATTATCAACATACATGGAAACATACAGACATGAGCTAAAAATTGAAAAGTTTGTAATATTCAGTGCTCTAGTTTAATCGGAGGAAGCATCTCAAAGAGTGATGGAGTAAAAAAAAAATGAGATCCGAGTTATTAAGTTTGTAAGGTGTTTTAACACCTAGTGCCCTAAAACCAACTGGTTTGGGAGTCAATTAGGCCCAACTCGCTACATGGATCAAAGATGCTGCAAAAATATATATATCTGAAGTCTGAGTAATTAAGTCCGTAGGGGTGTCTTAACACCTGGTGCCTTAAAGCCAACTGGTTTGGGAGCCACCGACCTAACACTCGTTACATAGATTGAAGATATTGTATATAAAAAAAAATAGAAAAGAAAAATCAAAGAAAAAATCAGAAAAATGAGAAAAAACTATTCCATTACTACAAAAAGGTGTGAAATCTGATAGAACTTTAGGACAAAATATTACTTTCTTATCAACTGTACTTATGACTGCTGTGGGTAAAAATGAGTTGTTTAATATTATGTTGGCTGTGTATATGAAGAATGGTAAAAATGATCAGAGAATTACTTATTTGGTAATTTAGAATGAAACAAAACAACTAGTAACTTGGAGTAGAAGTTCACCTGATTAGTTACTAACTTCTTTATTCTCTTTTCGCTTGTCTTTTTGCTTTTGTGTGCATTAGTTTTAATACCTTTTTACTTTTGTAAAATGTTTGTGGGTATCATTGCTGTAAACCCTCACGAGACTACAACTCATCCACTAGGGACACCTATGGGTTTAAATGCTTGTTGCATATGCTAAATGCAACCGTGATCCCTACGAAAGTGGCTTAGTTAAATTTTATTATGTTATTTTATTTTATGTTTTGCTCGAGGACTAGCAAAATGTTAGGTTTGAGGGTGTGATGAGTGGTAAATCAATCACTATTTCCCACTCATTTAACCTAATATTTTGTATAGTTTCTTGAGTCTTGTGAATATTTTGATGTGTTTTGTGTTATTTTGTAGATAAATAAAGTTTCAGGTCATTCTGGAGGTGATTTGGAGCAAAACAGGAAAAATTTGCAAAAAGGGCATTTCAGTAATTTTGGCGCGTCGCGACGCGCAAGCCATTGGCGTCGCGACCCCTAACGTGCACCAGAGCTTCTAATGTGCGCCGGGTCAACGGGTCAGAATTTTAGAAGTTTGACTTTGCTAACATGCGCCGTGCCACGTGTCACCATCAAAGCCGATCTGCTAACATGTGTCGTGCCACGTGTCGTCATCCTACGGTGCCGACAATTACTATTTCCACATGTGCCACGTGTCATCCTACGTGTCGCCACATCATCCGATCAACGAGTCAACTCTTCCACGCGTCTTGCCACGTCATCATCCACGTCAGCAGGTCAACTGAGTCAACATGCCACGTCATCATCAGCCAATCACAACATGACACGTGTCGCCACGTGTCGCAATCCTATGGTGTCGACAATTGATCTCAGCCGCCTTGCCACGTCATCGCCACGTCAGCATAGAATTGAGCACTTAGCCGCCTCGCCACGTGTCGCCTTATCTCTTATCTGAATCGCCACGTGTCAAGCCGAGAGCATGCCACGACTCACTGTTCCAGCGTCGCGACGACGAAGGGCTCACGTCAGGCGCGCGACACAGCGGCGCCAGAGGATTATCAGATTTATAGCATAATGAGCTCGAGATTTCAGATTTTGTTGTACCATTCTCTACCATTCTTGATGTAATAGGGAGTTCTTCTCTCTCTAAGTTTCTTTTAAATTTTTAGTTTTTAGTTTAGTAATAATTTTAATTACTTTTTGTAATAATAGTAATTTACTTTCTTTACTTTTTACAGTTTTTACTATTCACATGAGGAGGTAACTTCCCCAGCTATGGTGAAAGGTAATTCTTTTTTACTATTGCTATTTAGATTAATCTCCCTTAAAAATAATATATTCACTATTTAAAACATGACTAATCAAGAATACCGCTATATTGGTCGGTTGGTAATTTATTTTAATATGGTTTAAACCTGACTAATCAAGGATACCGCTATATTGGTCGGTTGGTAATTTAATTTGGTTCCGCCTTTATAGCTGGTTATGGACAAATATTACCGCCTTAATGGCTGGTTGGACTTAATTTGACTTAATCAGGATACCGCCCAGATTGGTCAGTTGGTAATATATCACAAGTTTATATATTATTTTATGGGAGATATCTAAATTAGTAGTAGTAAAAGTAATTCCTTTTACCTTAGAATTTTATTTTATTGTAATTTACTTTTCAGTATTTACTTTACCTTACTTTTTCGCATTTTACTTTAAATCTTTTATTTTCAAGTTTTTACCAGCCCTAGTTATGTGTTGTAACTAAATAAGTTATCTAGGGTTGTGATGACTTTTAATATCACCGGTTTATAAGGGGTTAAATTAAAGTTTGAGTAATATAAAGATTTATTTATTGAGTCTTAATCTTAATGCTTTTTAATTAACTGGCCATTAATAAAATTGATTAGGTAAACTTAAAATGAACTAGACATAGGGATTTTAAGTTAAAACCTCAGACTCAATAACCCATGATCTTCTTCCTTGAGGATGGATAACCCTTTAATAGATTTCCTTACAGGATAGGAATATACCTGTCGGGCGGGGTAGCCTTAATTGGAACTTAATCTTAATGAATCCAGGTAATTTGGTTGACATAGACATATGGTCAATTGGGTTAATACTGGATATTGTAGTTGACCATCGGAAGAGGCTTTTACATAATTTAGTGTTCCAGGTTAATAAATCAATATATTACCCAACTTTAAGATAACCACTTCATATTGAAAATGATATTAAAGAAATCACAACCCTAGATAGTTTTAATATTGAATTTTCTTAAAATCTACTTTCGAACAATTTTATTTACATGTCTTTAAATTTAGAATCGTCGCCATTTCAAATCAATTAAACAACTCTGTAGATACTAGTAATCATTTGACCTCATAAAATTAATAGATTAGGTATTAAGTCCTCGTGGGATCGATACTTTTTATACTACTTGAACGATACGTACGCTTGCATTATACGTGTGTGTTTACGCTGGTCAGTAAACAGAACCTCTTATTACACTTGTATGAGTATCCAATACCCATATATATGAGAACTATGTCGTTACTCATCCAATACATGCACAAGTGTAATACTAGCCTATTCCACATTATCGATGTCCAGTCTCGATAATACTACGACTAGGGATATTTAATTATGAACCTTAGTGGATTAATATTGTCTCATATCTTATTAATCCGGTACTAATCATATGGACTTTTATCATTTATATATCCAAGTAATCCAAGTACAAATGATAAAAGAGCAATTTCTTTTGTCACATAGTTAATTTATACAACAACGCCATATTCTGTACAAATAGTGATGCTATGGGTCATAATTGTCCAACAACTTGCTTATCTAAATATCCTACATCACATGCTTTAAGTTTAGACATGCTATTTCAAGCTACTAATTCTTTTTGGTCTTTTCATTTATTATTTTTTTGGTATTTTCCTTTTTTATTTTTAAAAAAATATAAAATACATAACAAAATTCTTGTTATTTTCTAATGGTACGTGTAGTTGCATCATAAGTGCAGATCATATTATTGTCCATTCAGAATTGGCTATGAAATTTATGTCGGGGTTTTCATCATTTATATCAATGGACATATAATACAAACAAAACACACACTCACAACAAAATACAATACAAAAATAAAATGCACACACAAATGAAATGCAAGAAGATAAATGAACCATCTAAGAAGAGATACACGAAAGTGCAGTCTTATCATGCCTTTTAGGGAGTTATTGGGAAAAAATCTTTATTTCTTACTGATGAGTGGTAAATCTATCACTATTTTCCACTCATTTAACCTAATATTTTGTACAGTTTCTTGAGTTTTGTGAATATTTTGATGTGTTTTGTGTTATTTTGTAGATAAATAAAGTTTCAGGACATTCTGGAGGTGATTTGGGGCCAAAATAGTGAAAAAGAACACAAAAGAGCATTTTGGTCATTTGGCACATCGCGACGCGCAGGCTGCGTCGCGACGCCTAACGTGCACCCCAAGCTTGCTAACGTAAGCCAGGTCCACGTGTCAGAATCTGAGAAGTTTGACTTTGCTAACGTGCGCCGTGAAACGTGTCACCATCACAGCCGATCTGCTAACATGCGCCGTGCCACGTGTCATCATCCTATGGTGCCGACAATCGCCATCGCCATGTGTCACCATGTGTCACTCTACGTGTCAGCCACGTCATCGTCCACATCACCGGTTGACCGAGTCAAAGTGCCATGTCATCGCCACATCATCATGAATCAATCACAGTGTGCCACGTGTCGCAATTCTATGGTGCCGACAATCCCTTTCGCCACGTGTCGACACGTCAGCAGCATGTCAACGCCACGTCACTGCCACATCAGCACAATTATTGAATTAATTATCCGTAATCGCCACATCAGTAGATAAGAATCTGAACTAGCCAATCAGAGAGTGACACGTCATCGCGTAGCGACGCAAGAACAAATTTGGCATCGCGACGGGGAAGCTTCTTGAGGCCTATAATAGAGCTCGAAATTTAGTTTCAGAAGTACCTTCCTCTCTGAATTCTCTGATGTAAATATGGAGTTTTCTATCTAGTTTCTTTTAAATTTTAGTTTTGTAGTTAATTTTAATTACTTTCTGTAATAATAGTAATTTTTTTTACTTTTACAATTTTTACTATTCAACATGAGGAGGTAACTTCCCCTCCTAGGGTGAAAGGTAATTCTTTTACTATTGCTATTTAGATTAATAACCTTAAATATAATATATTCACTATTTAAATTTTGACTTAATGAGGATACCGCTATATTGGTCGGTTGGTAACTTCATTTTATCTGGTTTAAACCTGACTAAGCAAGGATACCGCCAGATTGGTCGGTTGGTAATTAAATTTTCTTACCGCCTATATGGCAGGTTTATTTTGGTTCCGCCTTTATGGCTGGTTGGACTTAATTGACTTAATCAGGTTACCGCCTATATGGCTGGTTGGTAAAATAATCAAAGTTAATATATTATATTAAGGGAGATATCTAAATTAATAGTAGTAAAAGTTGATCATTTTACCTAGCATTTTATTTTATTGTAATTTACTTTTCAGCATTTACTTTACGCAATTACTTTTCAGTATTTTTACTTTATGTCTTTTACTTTTAAGTTTTTACTAGCCCTAGTTATGTGTTGTAACTAAGTTAGTTATCTGGGGTTGTGATGAATTCTAATATCACCGGTTTATAAGGGGTTATTTTATAGTTTGGTAATTTAAAGGTTTACTTATTAAGTCTTAAGCTTAATGCGTCTTGTTAATTGGCCATTAATAAGATTGATCTGTAAATCTAAAATAAACTTGACAAAGGAATTTTAGGTTTCAGCCTTAGACTTAATAGCCCACGATCTTCCTTGAGGATAGATAACCCTTTAATAGATTTCCTTACAGGATAGACATATACCTGTCGGGCGGGTGGTAGCCATAATTGGAACTTAAACTTAATGAATCCAGGTAATTTGGTTGACATAGACATATGGTTCAATTGGGTTATACTGGGTATTTACGTCTGACCATCGACAGAGGCTTTCGCATAATTTAGTATTCCAGGTTAGTAAACCGATTTATTACACAAACATGAAATAACCACTTCATCTTTTAAAAGATATTAGAAAGATTCACAACCCTAGATAGTTTCCTAATATTGAATTTTCTTAAACCTACTTTCGTGCAATTTTATTTACTTATTTTTAAATTTAGAATCATCACCATTTCAATTCAATCAAACAACCTGTTAGATACTAGTAATCATTTGACCTCATAAAATCAATAGATTAGGTATTAAGTCCTCGTGGGATCGATACTTTTTATACTGCTTGAATGATAGGTGCGCTTGCGTTATACGCATGTGTGTAAGCATCAGTCACTTACCCAAATTTTATTAGTAATCTCTTTTACTCGAGAATTTCTTGTTAGCAATATGAATTTCTCACTAATGAAGAGAGTCTATTTGACAAGTGCACATAATTGACGAGCTAAATTCGAAGAATCAAATCTAGGTGAGTTTACATTAGAAATGATGGGCAGGATTCTCGTTCGGACAGTGTTCATCCAATACCTATTTTAAAATAGGTAATGGGCATTGTATGAGTATTGTATGCATAATCCAGTACCATGATAATTTCTAATTATGTGTCTTCAATTCATGCATTTTAAGTTTCAAATCATGATATACACATTTACGATTAATGTAAATAGCCTTATGTTTACGTTTTTAGTTTATGGTTGGAGTAAGTTTTCATGTTAAAGCCTATAGATGTTTTCAGTATTAGTTCTTGCATGTCTTTTGGTTCACTATAATTTCATGATTTCAAGCTTATAGGTTATAGACCATAATCATACTTAATTAGATAATGGGTGACATGACATATATATATATATATATGCGCCTATGTGTGTATACACTAGGATATAACCACGTTCTTTACACTCCTCTAACATGTTCCAGCATGTTATGTCATAAGAACGAGTTGCAGTATCCGTGTAATAGTTTAGGTTAAGTAGTTATGTCATGTATTTGCATCACATTTTCACTCTACATTTCACGTCACAATTTCATGTCATGATATTCACAATTACTAAACATGTTTCATTCGTATATCATAATTTCATGAACATGTTGTCAGATTTCAGTATTTTTTTCATGATTACTTTTTCAAGTTCATGTCCGCAATTTAAATTTTTATGTTTTAAGTTTTCACTGTTAGGATATATGCCCTAGAGCTTCATGTAACGTAAATGATTTTATATGTTATGAAATAAAATGATGCATCTCATTTATCAAAGTGTTTATTTGAATTTCGCATATTATAAATTATTTATTACCCTAGATTACACATGTACCTTCTATAATTGTATGACGACCTTGATCCAGGATCGTCCATGTGGAGACATGAGAATAAAGGCACTTTGTATGATGTGATCATATAAGACTTGACCCAGATAGAAATGATTTTATTATAATATCCATTAAATAAAGAAATTAATTTTCATCTACTAGTTGGTCATATATGGATTGATCTTAATCCTGACTGTACTATGAACTCCTGCATGGTAGTGTGGGACACAGAACCTGGGCGACGCCGTTCCTAGGCTCGCGGCCTAGTTTGGGAAGGATTACATAACATGGAGTCGCCACCCGGTGTGAACCGGGACAAAGATTTAAGGCCGCACTCACCCCTCGCAAGGGAAGACCTCAAACCGTTGGGTTCGGAATGGTCCCTTACTTATGTCACTTGTAATGAAAGGATTCATGTAATAATTTAACTAAGCTTAAGTAACACTTATTTCCAATAGTATCATGCTTCTAAATTCTCATATGCAAAATAAAACTTATGTGTACGCTTTTACATATATCTCATATTTAAAATTGCATGCTTAACATATTTCAAGATAGCAACGAACATACAAATTTACATATCACATTCAGGAAAACGCAAGCACACATATGGGCACTTTCAAGCGGTACGTGGAATTGTAGCCCAAGTACAGACCGCACTACCGTCCATTCGGAATCGGCTACGGAATTTACGTCTGGGTTTCCATCCGATATACCGCAAGAAATAATACTCAAATGTTATCATGACATAAGCATACGAATTGTGACACATTTGCATAAGAAAGATCAACCAATAGGCAATTATGCATGAATATAATAGGACAGACTCAGTTCAGTGTGTGCACGTTCGTGTAGCGTTCGTAAACGCGTTCGAACGGAAATGAAACAGAATGCTCACGTTCGAGTAGCGTTCGTAAACGCGTTCGAACGGAGATGAGATAGAAAGCTCACGTTCGTATGGCGTTTGTTAACGCGTTCGAACGGATACGAGACCTGACACATAATAAGGCAAAAACACATGCGCGTTCGAGTTGCGTTCGTGAATGCGTTCGAACGGAAACGGACCTGATGCATGAAATATGATGCAATAAATAGAAAATAAAGGGGCGCGGCGAAGCACTGCCGTAAAGGTGACCTTTTGGGGCTCTTGATCTCTCAAAGAGAGGACCTTTAGACCAACATGCTAAGCCCATGCGCATCACGTCACACATACAAGACTAGAACCAATCATATCAACCAAGTATGCCCGATTGAACACATCTCACATCCAATCTGAACACACGTCAACCGGCGCGGCAAAGCATTGTGGAAAAGGGGGCTTTTAGCCCCTCCCCATATGGGGTCTCACATCACACTTACTAAGCCCATGCGCTCGATTGACTTATACATACAAAAATGAAGATAATAATATCAAACTAAGTATGCTCGATTGAACGTATCTTGCGTCCAACCGAACATACATCAACCGGCGCGGCGAAGTAGTGTGTGTCACGAAGGTGGCCTTTTCGGCTCTTTGTCTCACAAATGGAGGACCTTTGGACTAACTCACTAAGCCCATGCGCTTGGTTGAATCATACAAAGATAAACAATATATTGAATTCAAGAGAAAACTAAATAAACAAAAAAAAAAGCAACACAACGAAAGAGAGATGGTGCCGTTTACTCAAGCGGTACGTGGAGTTGTGGCCCGAGTACAGATCATATTACCGTCCATTCGGAATCGGCTATGAAATTTATGTCCGGGTTTCCATCCGATATACCGCGAGAGTTGACACATCTCTCATTCAATCCAATGCCCACAACATATTACATCTCATAATTCATGCATATTTATATACTCAAAATCACAACACACATTTTAACATTACAATCATACAAGAAATACTTAATAAATAATGCGGAAAAGGAAAACAAGTGTGAAAGATACCCTCAGGTCTAACCTTTTAAGCCGTCTCTCGGACTCACGTTCCACGAAGATCGAAAGGGGGGTAAAGCTCCGCAACTTTTCTGGTCCCTGGTTCAACGTCCTAGCTCACTGCTTCGCTGCTTTGCTTATTGTTCGAACTCCGTTCTGCTCCTATTCGGCTCCTGTTTTGCTGCTCACTGCACGGGCTACCTGTTTCAATGTTTTCAAAGAACTATTCCAAGTTGTGTGGGTTCTTAGTGCAATTAAAGGTGATTATTTTGAGATTATCTATGTAGTTTTCCAAGTTACTGTTTTTTAAGGATTTGGGCTGCTGCGTTTGTGTGGTTTTTGGTGATGTATGGAGGTTTAGAGGGACTGGTTTTCGGTGGTGATTAGGGATTGTTTTGGGGCTTGTAGTTTCGGTGGTGATTAGGGCGGTTACTTGTGGTAGATTCGGCTATGGAGGAGATGGTGAGGTTCTTTTGTTCTCTTTTCGTGTGTGTATGAAGTGTTTTTCTTTTTGTCTGTTTTGGGTGTGAATTGTGTTGTCTCTAGGAGAGGAATGGCCTTGGTTAGGTTTTTTGTTTATATAGAGAATGGCTAGGGTTTACAAGGGAAGGGATTTGTGCATTAAATTAGGATATGATTTAG
This sequence comes from Zanthoxylum bungeanum, assembly GCA_019454045.1. Taxonomy (NCBI): domain Eukaryota; kingdom Viridiplantae; phylum Streptophyta; class Magnoliopsida; order Sapindales; family Rutaceae; genus Zanthoxylum; species Zanthoxylum bungeanum. The sequence goes on from SKCR01025676.1 coordinate 10,305, forward strand.
TTTTAAACAAGGAAATCAAAGGATTGAGGGGGGGGGGGGGGACAAATATTTTACTTTAGGAAGTTGTAATATTTAGTTTGTGTTGGTTTAGGAATACAAAATTTTTATATTGCTAAGTATCTTATTAGATTAGGAAGTCAAATATATGATTGGCTTTAATTGGTTATGATTGATTTTAATTTGGTATGATTGTATTTTGATTTAGTATGTGATTTGTTTAATTTAGGCATGATTTTAGTTTAAGTTGGTAATTGTTTATTTTAATTGGTAAATGATTTAAATGTTTTATTTAATGTTTAATATTTAATTTAATATTTAATTATTTAATTTGGGATGTGTTTTATGGGCTTTGGGGAGCTAAATGGGCTGGGTGTGAGGCTAGCAGCAAAACCAGAATTACCGACACCGTTCGAACGCTTCATTGAACGCGACACGAACGCCCGCAATCTGTTTTCCGTTCGAACGAAGTAGCGAACGCAGCACTAACGAAGACAGTGAGCTTGTTTATTCTGAATTCCCCTTCCGACGTCCGTTTCCCGTGACCTCCGTGACTTAAAAGGTAGTGTCTCCAAAATGAGACTCATCATAGGGACTTATGCGTAAAAATGCAGTGCCTACAGTCGCCCCCACTTGATGGGACTTGTGTAATGTGCAACAGTGACAATCCTATCAAAGTTATGCAATGCATTTCTACTTACCTGGCTCGCCAGCTGCCACTTGACTTACCATGTGTTGAGTTGTGTTGATTTGGTGGTGAGGTGCTGCGACCCCTGGTTCATTCCCGAAGTGAGCTGAAGGTCTTGTTCCCATTTTGAGCTGAGGGTCTTGTTCCCTGAATTGTTCAGTGGTGGGTTTTGTTCCCGTGGGTCTTGTTCCCATTTTGAGCTGAGGGTCTTGTTCCCTGAATTGTTGAGCGGTGGGTTTTGTTCCCGTGGGTCTTGTTCCCATTTTGAGTGAGGGTCTTGTTCCCTGAATTGTTGAGTGGGGGTTTTGTTCCCGCGGGTCTTGTTCCCATTTTGAGCTGAGGGTCTTGTTCCCGGAATTGTTGAGTGTGGGTTTTGTTCCCGTGGGTCTTGTTCCCATTTTGAGCTGAGGGTTTGTTCCCTGATGTGTTGAGTGTGGGTTTTGTTCCCGAAGGTGCTGACATGAGGCTTTCTTCCCTTGAGCTTTATTCTCAAACTTATACTGAATGAGGCTTCCTCCTCTGGGCTTTGTTCCCTGACTGTACTGAATGTGGGCTTTATTCCCTAACTGTTGCGATGATGGTCCATTTCGAACCGTGCTCCATTTTCGGAGTGCTATTCCCGGCTTGTTCATTCTTGAACTGCCCATTCCCGGACCATATCTCCATTCTCGGAGTGCCATTCCGGCAGAACTGATCTGATGTAATGATGTAATGTGGGCCTCGACCCTGGGATTCATTCCCAAACTGTGTTTGATGTGGGCTCGACCCTGGGACTCATCCCCAAAACTGATTGCTGAAGTGGGCCTCGGCCCCAACTGCTACTGACATGGGCCTCGCCCCCCAGATGATACTGAATGTGGGCCTCGACCCTGGGATTCATTCCGGGATTCATTCCGAAACTCTGCCATTCTCTGCTATTACTATGCTTAGTGGCTTCTGGTTGGCTCGCATTTGACGCTTTCTCTTTTTCTCCTCTGAAACCTGTTATTACCAAACAGAACAAAACACAAAAGGATGCGAATATGTTACGTGTATGCATGCATGCATGATTGGGTTTCCTATCCCGTTAGGTTAGGTCTTCTGCCATTCTCTTGGTGACTGCTCGGTTTTCTCTCCCTCGGGTAAAGTATTGCTTTTTTCTTTCCAAATTGATCGGCTTGGTGAACTCATTCCCTTCTGACAGTCTCATTGCCCCATTTCCCTATTTCTGAATGGCTATCTCATATTTTCTGTTTTCTTATTCTGAGGATTCCTCGAGTTCTAAATATCGCTGAGTATCATAGTACTAAGGCCTAATGCTTTTCTCAAATATACTCATGTTGCAGAAGAGATTCAGCGAAATGAACGTCTTTATTATCATAAAAAAAAAGGTTCGAACAAGTAGACAAAACCAATGTCTTTATTAAAAATGCAAGATCAAATAAACTAGGAGGAACAGCTCCATCATTCGCAGCATTGCCTTCTCCCTTGACCTATGGTCCTTCGTTGTCATCCATGTAATAAGCTTGGTGGTGGAGGGTTTTGAGGACAAAGGTTTCGGGTAGGCCAGAGTTGATCATGTAGGTGGGTGGTGGAACAAAGTGGTAGTTTGGTAGAGGGTTTCTGTGTGTGTCAGGTTGTTCTTTCTCTGGGTCGGGTATTTTGTGAGCATCGATGAGGTTTTGGATTTCATGCCTAAGGCGGGGGCAGTTGTCAGTGTCATGACCTTTTTGCTGGTGGAAGTGGCAATATTGGCTCAGGTCGAAGTAGTGTGGCACAGGGTTTGGGATTGGTCTAGGGTCTAAAGGCTTCAGGAGTCCTTGTCCTTTCAACTTCTCAAGCACCCTTGATATAGGTCTACCAAGATTGGAGAACCGCCTATTTCTGACGGTAGCGACCTCTGCCGTAGTGGGCTTGGTCTCAAAATGCCCTCCAAAAGTTCTTTTATTCTGGCCATAAAACTTTTTGTTTTCAGCCTCCTCTTCTTCGATATCCATAACAGTCTCTCTCAACTGTCGGAAATCCACAATCATGGAGGTCATTCTCCTCAGCTTGCCATAAATTGAGGGCTTAGTACCCTTGATGATCATTTTGATCTGGTCCTTTTCTGGGCCGAGTCTGCATCTTCAGAAGCTGGCTCCTCCAGCGGTCCACATACCCTTTGAAGCTCTCCTCCGGCTTCTGCTTAGTGTTCTCCAAATCTCGGAGTGACAAATCAATCTCCAAGTCTGTAACATACTGCTTCAGAAAAGCATCAGCTAGTTCCTTCCAATCTTCCTTAACCTTCTTCTCAAGGCTATGATACCAAACCACAGGTGCCCCCTCGAGTGACATCCCAAACATCTTTTGGACTTGGCGCTGAGACAGGCCAACTGAACTCATAACAGACACATACTGACGGAGATGCACCCTTGGATCTCCATTCCCATTGAACTTAGCCAAATCCGGCATCTTAAACTGCGCTGGCAACTGCTCCTCGAACTTCATTGTCTCATAGTCTAACAAATCTTCATTCTTACCCTCATCTTGCGGGTAACGGATTCAACCTGCTCCCTGAGTTTCTGTATCTCGGCCTGAGACCCAATTACTCTGTCTGTTGCATACTCTGCATTATCATCATCAAAAGCGGGTATATCACCCCCAACCCATTCGGAGGCTCCTCGCGCCTTACATTCTCAGAATCTCCCCCGGCACGGGGCATAGCCATATTAGTCATGGCAGCAGTCAAGGCTTGCAACTGTTCAGTAATCTTGGCGAAGCCACTTTCCAACTGATCTATCCGGGATACCTCAGTATCTGATTCACTCATGTCTGTTCTCGGTATTTTGGTGAGTCTTCCCTTTTTTCTAACCCAACGGGAATCTATGATGGCTTTTAGAACACAATGGTTAACATGATGTATGTATGCATGATGTGCATAAGAAGTATATAACATATATTAAATCAAATAAAATTCTCAAACAAATCGGCCTATTATCATTTTAGAAGTTTTGGGACAACTGTCATAAGAGTGAACCCGTCCCAGTTTAAATGGCCTAACGAGTTCATGTCTTATGGCAAAGAGCCCAACTAAATCCAAATGATAAAATTCCGAACACAATCATAAAATGGCCCATTGTTATTTAGAAACCTTTTGGCCCAATCGTCATAAGATGTGTTCTTGTCCCAGTTTAAATGGCCCAACAAGCCCATATCCCATGATAAGTGGTCCAAATGGATCCAAACAACGATGTTCTCAAACACAAGCAAGATGATGCAAACATAATAATTTTTTTTACAAAGAGGCCCATCAATATTTCAGAAGCTTTTGGCCTAATAGTCATACGGTGCGAACTTGCCCCAGTTTAAATGGCCCAGCAAGCCCGCATTTCTGACAATAGTCCAACTGCATCCAAATGAGGATGGTCCACAAGCACATACTCAAGGAAATAATTGCTACTTTAACCATATAAACCAGTCTATGGGTGGGTTTGCAAGAGTATGGACAAAGGCTCTCACTGGCGAAGGATAGCCCACAACTAGGTCTCCCCACTCAAGGGTTCAAGTGACCAAGTGAGCGTATCCCTTTTTATACACTACAAGGTACGTGCCAATGAGCTATGGTGTGTGACGGACTGTCAAATGGATTTCCCGTTGTAGATTCCCCAGAGGGAAGGTGGAGCGAGGCTCACTTAAGTACCCAAGCCTCTTAGGCTCTTATCGCTTGGTGTCAGGAATAAACAACGAGTCCTCCAAATTAGTCCATCACAAAGGCTACAAGTAGATGGTCATGTAGGTATCCTCACAGCTTTTCCTTCTAGAAAGGTAGTGAGTGAAGGAAGACACCAAACCATTACCTAGCCTTAAAGTGCCCTTGATTAAACTCTCACTTATCCACTATAGACATGGCCAATTAAAACATAGATCCACTCATTACAAGACAATATTTCGGGGCCAATTCTCACATCCCCAGTGGAGTCGCCAGACTGTGGGACACAGAACCTGGCGACGCCGTTCCTAGGCTCGCGGCCTAGTTTGGGAAGGATTACATAACATGGAGTCGCCACCCGGTGTGAACCGGGACAAAGATTTAAGGCCGCACTCACCCCTCGCAAGGGAAGACCTCAAACCGTTGGGTTCGGAATGGTCCCTTACTTATGTCACTTGTAATGAAAGGATTCATGTAATAATTTAACTAAGCTTAAGTAACACTTATTTCCAATAGTATCATGCTTCTAAATCATATGCAAAAATAAACTTATGTGTACGCTTTTACATATATCTCATATTTAAAATTGCATGCTTAACATATATCAAGATAGCAACGAACATACAATTTACATATCACATTCAGGAAAACGCAAGCACACATATGGGCACTTTCCAAGCGGTACGTGGAATTGTAGCCCAAGTACAGACCGCACTACCGTCCATTCGGAATCGGCTACGGAATTTACGTCTGGGTTTCCATCCGATATACCGCAAGAAATAATACTCAAATGTTATCATGACATAAGCATACGAATTGTGACACATTTGCATAAGAAAGATCAACCAATAGGCAATTATGCATGAATATAATAGGACAGACTCAGTTCAGTGTGTGCACGTTCGTGTAGCGTTCGTAAACGCGTTCGAACGGAAATGAAACAGAATGCTCACGTTCGAGTAGCGTTCGTAAACGCGTTCGAACGGAGATGAGACAGAAAGCTCACGTTCGTATGGCGTTGTTAACGCGTTCGAACGGATACGAGACCTGACACATAATAAGGCAAAAACACATGCGCGTTCGAGTTGCGTTCGTGAACGCGTTCGAACGGAAACGGACCTGATGCATGAAATATGATGCAATAAATAGAAAATAAAGGGGCGCGGCGAAGCACTGCCGTAAAGGTGACCTTTTGGGGCTCTTGATCTCTCAAAGAGAGGACCTTTAGACCAACATGCTAAGCCCATGCGCATCACGTCACACATACAAGACTAGAACCAATCATATCAACCAAGTATGCCCGATTGAACACATCTCACATCCAATCTGAACACACGTCAACCGGCGCGGCAAAGCATTGTGGAAAAGGGGGCTTTTAGCCCCTCCCCATATGGGGTCTCACATCACACTTACTAAGCCCATGCGCTCGATTGACTTATACATACAAAAATGAAGATAATAATATCAAACTAAGTATGCTCGATTGAACGTATCTTGCGTCCAACCGAACATACATCAACCGGCGCGGCGAAGTAGTGTCACGAAGGTGGCCTTTTCGGCTCTTTGTCTCACAAATGGAGGACCTTTGGACTAACTCACTAAGCCCATGCGCTTGGTTGAATCATACAAAGATAAACAATATATTGAATTCAAGAGAAAACTAAATAAACAAAAAAAAAGCACACAACGAAAGAGAGATGGTGCCGTTTACTCAAGCGGTACGTGGAGTTGTGGCCCGAGTACAGATCATATTACCGTCCATTCGGAATCGGCTATGAAATTTATGTCCGGGTTTCCATCCGATATACCGCGAGAGTTGACACATCTCTCATTCATCCAATGCCCACAACATATTACATCTCATAATTCATGCATATTTATATACTCAAAAATCACAACACACATTTTAACATTACAATCATACAAGAAATACTTAATAAATAATGCGGAAAGGAAAACAAGTGTGAAAGATACCCTCAGGTCTAACCTTTTAAGCCGTCTCTCGGACTCACGTTCCACGAAGATCGAAAGGGGGGTAAAGCTCCGCAACTTTTCTGGTCCCTGGTTCAACGTCCTAGCTCACTGCTTCGCTGCTTTGCTTATTGTTCGAACTCCGTTCTGCTCCTATTCGGCTCCTGTTTTGCTGCTCACTGCACGGGCTACCTGTTTCAATGTTTTCAAAGAACTATTCCAAGTTGTGTGGGTTCTTAGTGCAATTAAAAGTGATTATTTTTGAGATTATCTATGTAGTTTTCCAAGTTACTGTTTTTAAGGATTTGGGCTGCTGCGTTTGTGTGGTTTTCGGTGATGTATGGAGGTTTAGAGGGACTGGTTTTCGGTGGTGATTAGGGATTGTTTTGGGGCTTGTAGTTTCGGTGGTGATTAGGGCGGTTACTTGTGGTAGATTCGGCTATGGAGGAGATGGTTGAGGTTCTTTTGTTCTCTTTTCGTGTGTGTATGAAGTGTTTTCTCTTTTTGTCTGTTTGGGTGTGAATTGTGTTGTCTCTAGGAGAGGAATGGCCTTGGTTAGGGGTTGTTTATATAGAGAATGGCTAGGGTTTACAAGGGAAGGGATTTGTGCATTAAATTAGGATATGATTTAGTTTTAAACAAGGAAATCAAAGGATTGAGGGGGGGACAAAATATTTTACTTTAGGAAGTTGTAATATTTAGTTTGTGTTGGTTTAGGAATACAAATATTTTATATTGGTAAGTATCTTATTAGATTAGGAAGTCAAATATATGATTGGCTTTAATTGGTTATGATTGATTTTAATTTGGTATGATTGTATTTTGATTTAGTATGTGATTTGTTTAATTTAGGCATGATTTTAGTTTAAGTTGGTAATTGTTTATTTTAATTGGTAAATGATTTAAATGTTTTATTTAATGTTTAATATTTAATTTAATATTTAATTATTTAATTTGGGATGTGTTTTATGGGCTTTGGGGAGCTAAATGGGCTGGGTGTGAGGCTAGCAGCAAAACCAGAATTACCGACACCGTTCGAACGCTTCATTGAACGCGACACGAACGCCCGCAATCTGTTTTCCGTTCGAACGAAGTAGCGAATGCAGCACTAACGAAGACAGTGAGCTTGTTTATTCTGAATTCCCCTTCCGACGTCCGTTTCCCGTGACCTCCGTGACTTAAAAGGTAGTGTCTCCAAAATGAGACTCATTATAGGGACTTATGCGTAAAAATGCAGTGCCTACAGGTAGGCTATGTCATTTGATTTACAAAGGTGATGTTAGTGTAGCATTCCCGACCAATAGCTACGTACTTTGGGGGCATGGTCTGGTGTGTAGCTGGGGACATTTTATATAGACATGGAGTTCACTCCTTCTTGTGAGAAGTAGAGGAATATTTTTCTTAAGGTTGATTAAGCACTTGAACGGTTAGAGCGCTTAAGTCTTTCTATTACGAATAGAAAGATTAAAATTCATAATGGTTATGAATAAATCATTCATTAGAGAATTAATGGTACTTAAGATAAAAATAATTATAGGGGTATAATGGAGATTATGACCGGCTCTAATTACGAGATACTCATAAAGGGTCAATTCGTATGTAGTGACTATATCGATGGACACCGACTTGATTCGAATTAATATACTATCTGTGGCAATGAGAGTGTAGCTTCAGGTTTTTAGTGGAATATATATTTAATTAAGAGCTTAATTAATATTTCGAGATTATTAGAGCTCGGAACCGTAGGTCCATTTAACATAATTGGATAGTGTAATTGTACACTCACAAATATATAAATATTATTAATATGATTAATAATGTTATTTTATGACACTTGGAACTTTCTATTAAAGTTTAATATATGGTTTTTATAATAAATGATTATATGATAATTATTTATTATTTATTATTAAATTATATATGATATAATTTAATAGAGGGTAAACTTGGAATTCCAAATTTGGGTTTTGGAAACCCTTGAATTCAATTTGGAAGTTACACCTTTCATTATGTGATGACTTATTAACTTTTGTAACATCTTTTCAATTATGGTAATTGAAAATTTGATGTTACAAAATTTTTTAGTTTTCCTTGCTATGGCCGAATTTTTGGTTTTTTTTTGGGGGAAGGGTTTTCTTAATTTTTGAAATTAATAACCCTAAATATAAAAAGAAAATTTGATTTTCTTTTTGTTTGATCTCTTATTCTAACCATAGCCTACATCTTTTTCTTCTCCAATTCTCTCAAAAGTTGAGATAAACAAAAAGAAAGAATAAGAAGTAAACAAAATAAAAAAGAAACCTAAGTGTGATTCAATAGTTTATGGATTAATATTGTGAGTCTAATCCACACTAGTTTTCGTTGGCTCGGAAGACTTTGTGGTATTGAACAAATAATCATCATCATCTTCTTCTTGTTTGGTACACGGCAGTGAACATTATTTTGCTTATTGCCGACACTTATTTGGTAAAACGGAACTCGGTTTGGTTTCGTTTTAATTCAGAATTTTTGAGGAACATATAGTAGTGTTTTGAGGCTGTGTTGGGGCTGTTTTCAAGTGAAAAATCAGAACTAAAACATAGCTATTGTCCACACATTTTCAGGAGCTGTTTCGGCAGTGCGCTGGGCGCGAATCGGGTCTAAAATAGTCCAGTTTTTGTGAGGTTGTTCGGGGATGTTCGGGGCCTGTTCCGGGACTAGAATTTCATCTAAAACAGAATAAAAATTTCAGTGGTGGTACTGGTTGCATTCGGCCACTCAAAAGGAAGGGAAGAATTGTTTTTCAAGTCTGATCCGTGTTCCTTAGTTATTTTCGCCGCGCAAGGAAATCGTTTCCTACATTCACTTCACTTAAAATGTTTGTATGTGTTTCAGTCCACGCCAAAATATTTTTCCAAATGTCAAACCATGATCTATAATTCTTTATAAGCATGTTTTCAGTGCACATTTTTCATATATTTCAATTCAAGTTTTTCAGTAAATATTTTACATGCATAAAAGAAATAAAATATTTTCAAACCAGCAGTATCGAGTTGCCCCTTTATGTTTGACGAGCCTGGGATCATTTATGTTGCCTCATAGGGTACTAATCACCCACATAAGATTTTCATATTCATGTCCACATTCCTCGACTTACGCGATGTCAGGCCCTACTAAGTATATTTCATGCCCTCAAGTCATGATACTGGTATGGATTTCATATTTTAGAATATGTACAAGCGTACGCGGGGGCGACAACCCAATCCCGGTACGTATGACGATACATAATCGACTTCTTAATCTCTATCATTGCATATGTAATTTCAGTTAATGTTATGGTTTTTATGAAATACAGTTTTACAGATACATCCAAATTTTTCAGAATATGTTTGTGTTTTATCACTTCAAATTGTATTTCCAAGTTCATGATTGAGTTTTATGTTTTACGATTTATTATTTTCATGTATATAGTTACATACACATAATGAGTAATCAGTTATGTTTACAAGTGATTTTTCATGGTCGTTAGTTAGGGTTACAGTTTTAGTTCCGGGATATGATTTCATATTCATTGAAGAACACTAAAAATTATACATTTATTAAAAGAAAATTAATCAATTTACACTTGTAGTTTCATTAATCCCTTAATCTACCACATTTATGAATTAATAATTAAATTTATGTTTTATATATTTTTATTGTGATTTTTATTTATTGTGTAGGTAAAATACTATTTCAGATGTTCAACAGAAAAATAGACATGAAATCTAAATTCCAAGACACAGAAAACCTAAAAGGGCGTGACAACAAGATTCATATTGGATTTGGAAAATATTCACCGTGTTTAAATTGACGTCAAAATGAGCTTATGATGTATTTAACCACACATGTATTTTATATAAATATATAAAGAAAACAAAAGCAAAAAAGACAAACGAATAAAAACAAACAAAAAATGACAAAATAGAAAAAATAAATTAAAAAAATAAATAAATTTTGCAATTGCTTTCACCAAGAGGTGATCAGCGTCTCATTTTCCTCAGTAAATTTCCACATGTCTCTCTTGAGACTTTGTTGGATGAGCTATTGCATGTATTTTTTTTCCTTTTGTAATTTATTTTTATTTTATTAATAAAATTCTGAGTGTTTTTATTTATATCTTGTTCTGCTAATTTATATCACATTGGGGTAAAATGTGAAGGTAGTGGTATGAAAATATAAATGATTTTTATTTATATTATATTTTATAAATTGTGATTATTTCCTAGAAAAAATTCATACTCTTTCCAGTTTATTGATGACTACTGACTAGTTGTAGACAGTCCCTGATTGACACTAATAATACTTGAATCTCATAAATGAGAGAAAATAAACTATTAAAGATATTGATTAATTACAGATAATACGGTACCGCCTGTATGTCTGGTTTTATATTTTTGGCATAATTGAGTACCTAGCTGGACTTGTTATAGATAAATATTATCACTGTCTTTATGAATGGTTTTATATGTTTTGGCATATTTAGTACTTTGGAAGAACTAATTATCGACATGGTGAATTACATGTGTTGTCATAACTAATACATGATAATTATGAAATAAATTATAATGTCCCGGTAATCCCGATGACTTTTATATTGTAGATGCATAATATAAATCATGTTCAAGCATGTACGTACTTGTAAAATTACTTTGCAGAAATTCGATAAATCCTTTGTAGTTCCGATGTGAAATTTATTTTATGTACCACTTCAAACAACCCTTAGTATTTGGGCAATAATATTTTCTTACGATCTCTGATTTTTATGAATTTTATATCACCGGAAAGAAAAGATCGAGACCTACAAATTCCTTGTTGGATATTTTTCCAAATGCAAATAGAAAATAAGTCAAAAATTGAGATTAACGTGAATACTACAGTAAATTTCGAGAATGGCCTAGATTGGGTGATGTGGAACCATCTTAATCACTCATTTCATTACACAAAAATCAGCTATTTCCCTATAAATAGGGGACTATTCATTCATCTCTTTTCCAAGCCAAAAAATTGAATGGGTTGAGGAACGTCCTCTCAAATTTCTTCAATTGCCATGTCATTTTGAAGGGTGAAGTGAAAATCTCAAGCTTCATTCCAAGCATGTGAGTCCCCATAATCTTTTTTCTTATCTAATTTCGGTTGGTGCATGAATTTTTGTTCTAATTTTCAAAATGCCCATGAATTCTAGTTTTCAACTTTGAGCATTTGAGTTTGAGACAAGTTGATAGCATATATAGTCATGCCCTTTCATATAGATATAAACATGTATTAGATTTGTTTATCAACATATCCAAGTTTCCCCAATTTGGAGAGGGTTGGCCGAAATTGATAAGGGAGGGGGATTGTTGTTTTTGTTGTGTTTTGAGGAAAATGAAAATGTTTAGACTTGGATTCTTTGGTTTAGAGTTGAAAGCTCCCAATGTAATGTGGTCAAGCCCTTGGCCAATTATGTATAGATGGATTACATTTTGTGAATTGATGATACTAAATAATGACTTGTGTTTGATTGAGGACATTAAATGAGTTTATGATAAGTTGAGTTGAAGTTTGGATGAGAGTGTTGGGGATTTCTTTGAGTATTATCATTGAAAGGTTGATGATTAGCCTTGAAATTGGGCGAGCATCACGACGCCAAAGAACTTATGTCACTATGCGTAACAAGGAAGTGCCCTCTGTCTTGACACTGTTGGTATGGGCGTCGCGACACTCAACATTTGGTGTCACGATGCGAAGCAAGAAGGTGCTCTTGTTGGATAATATGACCCATAGCGTCACTATTTGTACAGATCACGGTGTTGTTGTACAAATTAACTATGTGACAAGGAAATTGCACTCTCATCATTTGTGATTAGATCACCATAGATGTATAAATGAAGAGAGGTCCATATGATTAGTTCCTGGATTGAGATGATATGAGACAGTATCAATCCCGAAGGATTAATCATTAAATATCCATAGCCGAAGTATTATCGAGACTGGACATCGATAATGCGGAATAGGCTAGTATTGCACTTGTGCGCGTTGTGAGGGCACAACGGCATAGTTCTCATATATATAAGTATTGGATACTTATGCAAGTGCGATAGGAGGTTGTGTTTCACCGATGGTACGGGAAACAGCTTCGCTCTGGATAGACCCCTCGGAATCCCATTGGTATTATGACTATGTGTCTATGGGAGGCCGAAATCGAGGTAGGTGTTTATAGTCTTAACCTGAGACTTGCATCGCTAATACTTGCGATAATCGGTAGACTTTGGTCTTGGTGGTACAGGGCTTTAACCGGTTCTGTGTACACCGCTTCTGGGTTTATCAGAGAGTCGTAGTGTATTGGGTGTGATGTCAAGACGGAAGTGTCACTTCAGTCATATTGGAGTTGATGTCACGCAGGATACGGTACTAGTGCTCTTGAGTGTTGCGCAACCAATCGGGATATTGTGACCAGGTCATGTATATCCGATTATAGAGACTATGTTACCAGACATCCGACATGTGCTTCGGACGGGGCAGACACTTATCCAGCCCCAGCCCTAGCACGTGATTATCCGATACTGGGCCGATATACACAATACTACGGTTATACTACGCTTGATACAGATCTATATATTCCTGTAAGAATATTTCTGGAGAATTGGGTAGGCATGGCGTTTTGCTAGAGGCTAACCTTGTCTTGTAAGTCGATATAAACGTAGTACGAGGTACTTACGTGTTCGGACAGTCCGACGATCGTATTTACTGCCAACATATCCGGAGATCTCATGGGTCGGTTCCTGAAGATTCACCGATGACGTATTACTCGCACTTTGATTAATCTGGGATTAATTAGAAGAGAGAGATAGAATTAATCTGGGATTAATTCGATGAGAGAGAAAATTAATCTGGGATTAATTACGGAGATATTTTATCTCGGATAAAATATCGTTAAAGAGAGAGAACGATTAATTGGAATTAATCGATAAAATTAATATATTTGATATATTAATCGAAATTGGATTTCGACGCGGAATTAAAATTAGATTTTAATTCAGGCGAACGAATTAATTTAGAATTAATTCGTTAGCGACGTGAATAGTGAATTCGCTAGGCGTAATCACTTAATTACGACGCGACGGAAAATTCGTTAATTTGGAATTAGCGAACTCGAGCCCGAGAGTGATTGCGAGCGCATTCGCATTTCTAATTCGAGCGCGGCACGCGAGTCACATCAAGCGTCAAATCGCTAGTCGCGTCAATCATCAAATCAATTGTCACTTTGAGTGATGTGACTTGACAATATGTCACTTTATTAAAGTGATATGACTTAAAGTATAAAGTAATTGTGATGGAATATGAAAAGGTTTGGAATATATATATATGTTTTATTTATTTTGGGAAAATAAATGAATAATATATATTACTTTTTCTTTTCCCTTTTACTATTCATTCGGTCCTCTCTCTCTTACATGCAGTACACGTTTTCTCTCTTCTCCCTCTCTTTTTCTTCTTCATCTCCTTCACGCATGGTGCGATTTCTTCTCCTTTTGTTCTGGTTTGACCGAGCATTTGAGAAGCAAAAGAAGAATACAAGTGCTAGCACACACCTTGAGTGATACATAGGTGATAGGGAAGTGATTCCGTGAGCATGGAAGCTTGAAGCTTTGAGCTTCAATGGAGTTCATGCATGGCCGATTCTTGGAGGTTCAAAGAGGACTAAAATCGCACAGCCCACTGCAAGGAGGAGCTACTACCGAGCTCAATGGAGGACGAAAATGGTTTGTCTTCTTCATTTCATCAAAACCGAAATTCAATGTGAGTATATTCCGCACCTCCTTTGATGTGTTCATATGCGGTTTTTATGCATGTTTTGTGATCCTTGGGACTTTCATTTCACTCCTTTCAGCTCTCTGCCTCGGGTCTGATCATGTGGGCGTTGTGACACGTAACACCAAACATCGCGACACATAACAAGAAAATGCATATGCCTTAGGTCCGACCTAGTGGGAGTCGCGATGTGTAACATACGACGTCGAGACGCGTACCCTTTTGCCATGATCAATTTTAGTTCATTTCAATTTCATCCTAAGATGTTAGGGGTCACCCTAACGGTTTCATATCGGCACATATACATACATTATGACATGTTACAAGCATAGTTCATGACTTGTATATTAATTAAGTTTATCAATTATAGATTATCGGCAGAAACTGCTATCTTTCTTCAATGAAGTGAAGTAATGTTAGGAAGATTCCAAATCTGTGATTAGACCTTTCTTATTCAATAGATTTTACTTAATTGTTTTTCATTTGAGACTTATTTAATAAACGCATTAGGGCATTAGCCAAGTGGATTTACAGTTATATCATACATGAGCATGTGTCAGAAAGTTTTTTATTTGAAAATCATGATTTTGTCACTTTTGGAGGCATAGGGAAAAACCCACCTAAGATGTGATTTATGGGAATTGACAAATATGGAATTGACGGACACATATGACGTGTGCACATGTAGTTCAGGGCTAGGGGATGGCGATACGTAACACCCCTAGACCCTAGATTCAAGTTCAAGATGATTGCATTGATCAACACATTTGGCTCTACTTCAGTGGCTTGAGGGATGGCGATATGTAATGCCTCAAGACAACTAGATTTTAGGGCTAGGGGAACAACGATACGTAATTGACCGGTACGAAATCACACGCGTATAACGCAAGCTCACGTATCGTTCAAGTAGTATAAAAGTATCGATCCCACGAGGACTTAAAACCTAAGTTATTAATTTTATGAGGCCAAATGATTACTAGTATCTAACAGATTGATTGATTGACTGGGTGATGACTACAAAACAAGTAAATAAAATTACGCGAAGTAAATTAAGTGAAATTCAATATTTAGAAACTATCCAGGGTTGTGATTTCTTCCAATATCTAATTAAAGATGAAGTGGTTATTTCATGTTTGTGTAATATATCGGTTTACTAACCTGGAACACGAAATTATACAAAAGCCTCTGTCGATGGTCAGATGCAAATACCCAGTATAACCCAACTGAACCATATATCTATGTCAACCAAATTACTTGGATTCATTAAGATTAAGTTCCAATTATGGCTACCCCCGCCCGACATGTATATGTCTATCCTGTAAGGAAATCTATTAAAGGGTTATATATCCTCAAGGAAGATCGTGGGCTATTAAGTCTAAGGCTGAAACCTAAAATTCCTTTGTCAATTTTATTTTAGATTTACCAGAACAATCTTATTAATGACCAGTTAACAAGACGCATTAAGCTTAAGACTTAATAAGTAAACCTTTAAATTACCCAAACTATAAAATAACTCCTTATAAACCGGTGATATTAGAATTCATCACAACCCCAGATAATGATTTTAGCTACGACACATAATTACAACTAGTAAAAAAATTAAATAAAATAAAAGACATAAATTAAAATGCTGGTAAGTAAATAAAGAAAATTACAATAAAAGAAAATGCTAGGGCTACAGGATCTACTTTTATCACTACTATTTTAGATATCTCCCTTAATATAATATATTAACTTATGTGATATTACCAACGAGCTATATAGGCGGTAACCTGATTAAGTCAAATTAAGTCCGACCGACCATAAATATGGTATCATTATTTGTCCATAAACTAGCCATATAGGCGGTAATTACCAACCGACCAACCAAGCGGTATTCATACTTAGTCCGGTTAAAATCGGTTTATAATTATTACCAACCGACCAATATAGCGGTATCTTTGTTAAGTCAAATTTTAAATTGTAAATATATTATAATTAAGGGAGATTAATCTACATAGCAGTAATAAATTTTTACCTTTCACCCTAGCTGGGGGAAGTTACCGCCTCATTGCTGAATAGTAAAAACTAAAAAAGTAAAGAAAGTAAATTATTATTACAGAAAGTAACTAAAATTAATTACAAAACTAAAATTAACTAAACTAGATACAAACTCATTATTTACTCAGAGGATTACAGAGATAAAGGTACCTCTGAAACTGAAATTTCGAGCTGAATTTATAGGCGTTGATAGTCCCTACGCGTCGTGACGCGCACTCCTTTCGCTTTTTCCAGCGCCAAATACAGCATATTTTCCGGTGCCAAATACGGTGCATTTTCCGGATCGGCTGACACGTGGCAAGGCGGTTGGGAGCGTACTAATTGTGCTGACGTGGCGATGACGTGGCAATGCCGTGGCGATGTGGATTATCGGCACCATAGGATTGTGACACGTAGCACGTGATAATTGGCTGATGATGACGTGGCTGACACGTGGCACACTGACTTGGAATGTGGCTGATGTGGATGCGTACGTAGATGACACGTGGATATCATGTGGTGACGGCGATTGTCATCACCATAGGATGATGACACTTGGCACAGTGCACGTTAGCAGATCTCATCTGATGGTGACACGTGACAGGCGCACGATAGCATCCGTCGCATATTAGCAGACTTCTCAGATTTTGACACGTGGCACGGTGCATTTTAACATGAAGCGGCGCAAGTTAGTATAGGCCAGTGCACGTTAGGCATTGCGAATCACCTAGGCAATAACATTTTTTCCCTTTGTTGTCATTTTTCACTGTTTTGGCCCCAAATCACCTCCAGAATGTCCTAGAACTTTATTTATCTACAAAATAACACAAAACACATCAAAATATTCATAAAACTCAATAATCTATACAAACTATTAGGTCAAATGAGTGGGAAATAGTGATACATTTACCACTCATCACACCCCCAAACCTAACATTTTGCTAGTCCTCGAGCAAAACACAAAATAAAATAACATAAAAATTATGCTAAGCCACTTTCGTAGAGATCATTGTTGCATTTAGCATATGCAACAAGCCTTTAAATCCCTAGGTGTCCCTAGTGGACGAGTTGTAGTCTCGTGAGGGTTTACAGCAATGATACCCACAAACGTTTTATAAAAGTAAAAAAAAAGTAAAACTAATGCATACAAAAGCAAAAAGACAAGAGAAAAAAGAATAAAGAAGTTAGTGACTAATCAAGTGAAACTTCTACTCCAAGTTACTAGTTGTTTTGTTTCTTTCTAAATTACTGAATAAATAAATTATCTGATTATATATACCATTCTCCATACATACAGCCAACAAAATATTAATCAACTCATCTTACCCACAATAGTCACAAGTGCAGTTGAGAATAGAGTAATATTTTTGTCCTAAAGTTTTATCAGAACTCACACCTTTTTGCAGCAATGGAATAATTTTCTGATTTTTTTCTTGCTTTTTGATTTTTTTATATACACTATCTTCCATCTATGTAGCGAGTGTTGGGTCAATGACTCCCAAACCAGTTGGCTTTAGTGCACTAGGTGTTAAGACACCCTTACAGACTTAATTACTCAGACTTCAGATATATATATATATATATTTGCAACATCCTTGATCCATGTAGCGAGCTTTGGGCCAGTGACTCCTAAACCAGTTGGCTTTAGTGCACTAGGTCTTAAAACACCCATACGGACTTAATAACCCGGATCTCAGTCATTGTTTTCCATTGCTTTTTATAGATGCTTCCTCCAATTAAAGTAGAGCACTGAATATTACAAAATTTTCAATTACATCTCAATTCCGTATGTTACTATGTATATTGATAATACCTGCCAACTGAGCAAATGAAGATCCATTTTAGTAAGTTTTATAGAGAATTCACAAATTAAATAATTCAAAAGGAAATAAACAAAAATTAACTTGTTTTGAAATAGGTTTGAGATACGTCTCAGGAGTTGAAACTCCTTACACAGCTATCTCTCACCAATTTCACCGATTAATCAAATTAAAAACATAAAAAAATAAAAACACAAAATAATTTTTTTATTTTTGTAAAAATTTTCAATTTTTTTTTCGAAAAATTTGGACTAAAAATAAAAACAACATACAAACAAGATACTAATCAACTATTCCCCACCCCCAAACCGAAATGAGACATTGTCCCCAATGTCTTAAAAACTAGAAGTTGAGTTCAGAAGATAGTACCTAGTTAGCTGAAATTCTACGTCTAGAAAGGAAATTAAAGGTTGAGATCCAGATTTATCTGATGCTTCTTACCACGATCATCATCAGACCATTTTATCTTTGAAATGATACGGTCAATCTGTGGTTCGAAGGCTAAGATTTGGTCAATTAAATCCTGGGCAGTTCTGACAGTGAAGAGGAGTTCTTTCAGAGGTTTTGACACGAACCCATTTCTCCGGGCATCATCAAGAAATACACAAAGAAAATCATAAAATCCATCTACGTTGAACAATCCAATTGGTTTCTGGTGTATGTTTAAGTTCGCCCAAGATAACTCTGTAAAAATCTCATCCAACGTACCCAAAAGCATCAGCACGGTTAATCATTTCCACCAGTTGTTCAGACATACCTGGCACGATCAGTTCTTCTCCGTTTGATGATCCTATAAGATCTGCCTTTGCCAAGGGTTTTGGGATGATTCCCAGAAATTGATTGTCTCCATCCTGTACGGCCTTTGAAACAATCCCCATTAGTCCAAGACTGCCTCCGCCATATACTAGGTGCATATTCTTCTTAGGTATGACTCGTCTCAATTCCTGTGCTACTGCTACGTATTGTGGCTTAGTACCAACACTAGTACCACATAAGACACAGATATTTACAACTCGTCTTCTTGAAGTAGCTTCCATTTTATTTATGTTTCTTTCTTAAATCTGGATGCCTTCAAAAATGAAAATATGAGTTGAATTTATAACACCTGAAAAGGGGTGAGTAATAATAGCACTAGTATCTTCCAAATGACGATTAGTAGCAAAATAGTAAATCGTGAAAGATCTGGATCCTGTCAGAGAAAATAAAAGAAGACAACAAAACAAATCACAATTAATAGGAAAAGACAAAGAGATATAATATTTACAATAATTTACGGCTTGATTGATGTCTATGCGTCATGGACAAGCTTCACATCCAATTTTCTTAAAAATTGGCAAACAGGGTCTTTTTGAGTCAGATTCCCAAGACTTAACTGTTGTATTTCCTTTTGGAATTGTGTATATAACATGTAAATTTCGTGATACACATATCCACTGGGATGCGTCTCAATAGTTTTAGATATGTCATCCAAAGAGTCCTTACTCAAGCCATCCATAATGAAATTAATCTTATCTTCACGGTTATCAGACACCATTCATAAAGAACGGCAATGAGTATCGCAAAACATACGAGCATATTTATAGCATACACCTATTCTTTTAGGTCTTTTTTTTAGCATAGGTGCTTCTTCCTAAACCAGACAAATGTGAAATAAAAGAGTCAGAAGACTCACCTGCCAATCAGACTCATGCTTCAATAATCCAACGAATGTCAGTTGGAATACCTTTGATCATCAGTAGTCTCATCCGTTCCAAGCAAGCTTTGAAAACTTTCATCCGAATGTTTTGAGGGAGAGAAGGAAATTGCTTGTGAAGATTTACGAGAGCTTCTTCCATCATGAAATGAATTTACCTGCAAAAATTAAACGCATAAAAATAAAACACACCAGATCACAATATATACACAAATTGCATGGGTTGCCTCCCTGCGAGCGTTAAGTTTAACGTCGTCAGCTAGACGTGACTTCTTGAATGTTAGGCTGGATCTAAAAGTGTGACACTTCTTTTTTGTCGCTCAAATGATTCTCCCCAGTAGTACTTGACACGCTTGTTTTTTTACCTTGAATGTTTTGTTGGAGTCGGGATCATGTATCTCAATGGCTTTATCTGGTAAAACCTTAGTTATTAGGAATGGACCTGACCACCGTGATTTTGGCTTCCAGGAGAAGATTTTCACCGTTGATTTGTTTAACAGTACCTTCTGCCCTGGTTCCAGTTGTATGCGCACTAAATTTTCATCACGTCTCTTCTTAGCATTTTCTTTGTACAATTTGGCATTCTCAAAAGGCTGTATGTGAAATTCTCCAATTTGTTGAGCTGGTGGAACTGTTTCTTTTCTGTTGCTTGTAGTGCAAGAATCTTCGTTTTTAATGCACAAGACGATTTATCTTCAGGCTCCACAGACAGTTGATATGCTTTAAGTTTATCAGTAGAACTTTTCCTTTCATCAGAATTCTGGATGGTACTATGTATTACATCAAGTCTGAAATATTCCTTCTTCTTTTCATCATCCAGGAAATTCATGGCCTTGAAAACATTGAATTTTACTTCTTGGTCTTGTCTTTGTACATCAATAATAGTTCGATCTGTAGCCAAGAATGGTCTCCCGAGTATGATCGGCACGTCTTCGTCTTCATCCATATCAAGGACAATAAAATCTACTAGGAAAATGAATTTTTCAACTTTGACCAGCACATCTTCAATTACACCTCTCGGAAATACGAGCGTTTGATCAGCAAGTTATAGAGAGACTGAGGTGGGCATTGTTTCTCCAATTTGTAATTTCCTGAAAATAGAAAAAGGCATCGAGTTAACACTCACATCTAAATCACACAAAGCCGTACTGAAGTTATGCTCTCCTATGATGCAAGGAATGGTGAAACTGCCAAGATCTTTCAACTTCGGGGGAATTTTCCTTTGAATGATGGTGCTGGATTCTTCTGATAATGCTACTGTCTCGTAATCTCCCAATCTCCATTTTCATGAAAGAATGTTTTTCATGAATTTAACATAGATGGGTATTTGTTCCAATGCTTCTGTAAATGGAATGTTGATGTGCATCTTTTTGAAAACCTCAAAGAAACGAGCGAATTGTTTGTCCAGTTTGTTTTTCTGAAGTCGCTGTGGAAAAGGTAGAGGTAGAATGATTCTTTCTGGATCTTTTTCCTTTGCTTATTTTTCCTCCATCTGTTGCTCTGCTTCTTTTGGAACATCTTCAATTGTTGCATTGATTCCAACATCTTTGTTGATTTCAGTACCATTTTTTAAAATGAAGGCATGACATTGCTCTTTCCCCATGTTCCTTGGATTTGGCTCTGTGTTGCTAGGAAGGGTACTTGGCGGTCTGTAACTCTGAGCATTGGCCAGTTGTCCAATTTGATTCTCTAGTGCTTTAATAGAGGCATATTGGCTCTGAAACATAGCATCATATTTTTTAACCGAGTCAGCACTTCCGCTATTCCTAGTTCATTTGCCTGCTCCTGGCCTTTGTTCTGTTGCTGTTGGAATCAGGGTGGTGGATAGTTCTTTTGCCCTGAATTGTTGCTCCATGAGAAATTGGGATGATTCCTCCATCCTGGGTTGTAGGTTTTGGAATATGGATTGTTCCCATGTCTGTTGAAACTGTTGACATAATTCACCATCTCTTCTTATTGGTTTGGTTCTGGTGCTCCTCCATAAGGTGAACTTGTGGCTCCAATATTGCCTTGCATACCAAGAGTCTTCATGAATTTATATATCTGATCTAGCTTGGCATTAACTGCTGTGTTGGCTCCAACTTCATAAATTCCAGCAATTCTTTTAATCATGCTCCTTTCTGTTGGCCACAAGGAATTATTGTTAGCCATTTCTTTGATTAAGTCCCAGGCTTGATCTTCTCCTTTTGCCATCAAAGCTCCTCCAGCAGCAACATCAATTGTGGTTCTCATCAGTCCAGAAAGTCCATTATAGAGAGTTTAGACTTGAAGCCATTTTGGAATCTCATGGTGAGGACATTTCCATAGCAAATCTTTGTACCTTTCCCAAGCTTCATAGAGAGTTTCCGAGTCATGTTGTATAAAGGATGTGATGTCATTCCTCAGTTTTGCTGTTCTGGCTGGTGGAAAATACTTTGCAAGGAATTTGGTGGCTAGAGTGTTCCAAGTTATGATGGAACCTTCTAGTAGTGAATGTAGCGAGGCTTTAGCTCTGTCTTTCAAGGAATATGGGAAAATCCGCAGTCCCATTGCTTCTTCAGCTCCTCGGTTGTAATTGAAAGTGCCGCAAACTTCTAAGAAGTTGTTGATGTGAGCATTAGGGTCTTCTGTTGCATTCCCCCCAAATTGAATTGACTGCTAAATCATTTGAATGCATGTTTTGATGTCACATGCATTTGCTGCTAAATGAGGAAGTACAATACAGGAAATGAAGCCGTCGACCGTCGGAATGGTTCTGTCTCGAATGGAAATTGGTGGTGCAACTTCTAAGGGTTCAGGTTCTATGTTAACAATTGCATCTTGGCCTTCTCGCCTTTCCATTCTCAACTGTCTGATGGTTCTTTCAATCTCTGGGTCAAGCGTTCGGAGTTCAAAGCTTCTGGTTCGTATCATGTAGCGTCTGAGAACCTGAAACACAAGAAAACAAAAACAATAAGTAAAAAAAATTAGATACAAGTAAAGGTATCTAACCTCAAAACTAATAGTGAAAAAAAAAAATAGTCCCCGACAACGGCACCAAAAACTTGACCGGTGCGAAATCACACGCGTATAACATAAGCGCACATATCGTTCATATAGTATAAAAAGTATCGATCCCACGAGGACTTAAAACCTAAGCTATTAATTTTATGAGGCCAAATGATTACTAGTATCTAAGAGATTGATTGATTGACTGGGTGATGACTTAAAAACAAGTAAATAAAATTCCGCGAAGTAAATTAAGTGAAATTCAATATTTAGAAACTATTCAGGGTTGTGATTTCTTCCAATATCTAATTAAAGATTAAGTGGTTATTTCATGTTTGTGTGATATATCGGTTTACTAACCTGGAACATGAAATTATACAAAAGCCTTTGTCGATGGTCAGATGCAAATATCCAGTATAACCTAATTGAACCATATGTCTATGTCAACCAAATTACATGGATTCATTAAGTTTAAGTTCCAATTATGGCTACCCCCGCCCGATAGGTATAAGTCTATCATGTAAGGAAATCTATTAAAGGGTTTTTATCCTCAAAGAAGATCGTGGGCTATTAAGTCTAAGGCTGAAACCTAAAATTCATTTGTCAAGTTTATTTTAGATTTACCAGATCAATCTTATTAATGGCAAGTTAACAAGACGCATTAAGCTTAAGACTTAATAAGTAAACCTTTAAATTACCAAAACTATAAAATAACTCTTTATAAACCGGTGATATTAGAATTCATCACAACCCCAGATAATAGGCTTAGCTACGACACATAATTACAACCAGTAAAAACTTAAATAAAATAAAAGACATAAAGTAAAATACTGGAAAGTAAATAAAGAAAATTACAATAAAAGAAAATTCTATGGCTACAGGATCTACTTTTATCATTACTATTTTAGATATCTCACTTAATATAATATATTAACTTATGTGATATTACCAACCAGCCATATATGCGGTAACTTGATTAAGTCAAATTAAGTCCGACCGACCATAAAACTTGTATCATTATTTGTCCATAAACCAGCCATATAAGCGGTAATTACCAACCGACCAACCAGGTGGTATCCACGCTTAGTCAGGTTAAAACCGTTTTATAATTGATTACCAACCGACTAATATAGTGGTATCCTTGTTAAGTCAAATTTTAAATAGTAATATATTATAATTAAGGGAGATTAATCTACATAGCAGTAATAAAAGTTTTACCTTTCACCATAGCATAGGGAAGTTACCTCCTCATTGCTGAATAGTAAAAAATGAAAAAGTAAAGAAAGTAAATTATTATTACAGAAAGTAACTAAAATTAATTACAAAACTGAAATGAAACTAAACTAGATACAAACTCATTATTTACTCATAGGATTACAGAGAGGAAGGTACCT
Source organism: Zanthoxylum bungeanum (assembly GCA_019454045.1). NCBI lineage: Eukaryota > Viridiplantae > Streptophyta > Magnoliopsida > Sapindales > Rutaceae > Zanthoxylum > Zanthoxylum bungeanum. The sequence goes on from SKCR01025676.1 coordinate 34,333, forward strand.
CTGAAACTGAAAGTTTGAGCTGAATTTATAGGCGTTGATAGGCCCTGCGCATCGCGACGCGCACTCCTTTCCCGTTTTCCGGTGCCAAATATAGCACATTTTCCGGTGCCAAATACGATGCATTTTCCGGATCGGCTGACACGTGGCAAAGTGGCTGGGAGCTGAATGATTGTGCTGATGTGGCAATAATATGGCAATGACGTGGCAACACTTGGCGTTGTGGATTGTCGGCACCATAGGATTGTGACACGTGGCACGTGATAATTGGCTGATGATGACGTGGCAGACACGTGGCACAGTGACTTGGCATGTGGCTGATGTGGATGCCTACGTGGACGACACGTGGATTTCATGTGGCGATGGCGATTGTCGGTACCATAGGATGATGACACGTGGCAAAGTGCACGTTAGCAGATCTCATCCGATGTTGACACGTGGTAGGCACACGATAACATCCGCCGCATATTAGCAGACTTCTTAGATTTTGACATGTGGCATGATGCATTTTAGCATGAAGCGGCGTAAGTTAGCATAGGCCGGCGCACGTTAGGCGTCGCGATGCGCCAAATTACATTTTTGCCCTTTGTTGTCCTTTTTCACTATTTTGGCCCCAAATCACCTCCAGAATGTCCTGAAACTTTATTTATCTACAAAATAACACAAAACACATCAAAATATTCACAAAACTCAAGAATCTATTAAAAATATTAGGTCAAATGAGTGGGAAATAGTGATACATTTACCACTCATCAGTAATGCCTCTTGACCCTAGATTCATGGATATGATGGTGGCATGCATTGGGAGAAGGCGATATGTAACGCCCCAATGGCATAGATTTCCACACCTGGCTCTAGTTTAGTGGCTTGGGGGACAGCGATACATAAACCCCTAAGACCACTAGTTTAGGCGTATGGGGGGGACGACGATACGTAACGTCCCCATGCGTCAGATTTTCAGAGACAAATTATCAAATAAATACTTTTCAGACACATAACAGTTTTATGAAAGATTTTCAGAAAGAAATTAGTTTTATAGAAAATCCCAGAGTTTTACAGACAAAAAGGATTTTCAAAAAGGTTTTCTAGAAGGAGAATTATTTTCAGGTAAGAAAAGAATTCTCAAAAAGATCAATTTTTCTCGAGATGGTTTCGAATTCAGAAAAAATGAATTTTTTTATTAAGTATTTCAGTTTAGTTTTAAAAATTTCCACTCATTAGGTCGTTCAAACTATCTAACCCCAAACTCCTAGTATTTTTGTTTTGTAGGTATACCCGGAGGACAAGCTTGTGAGGATGAATTCCGATAGCAGTCACTAGGGTGTTTGGGTCCACAGGTCAAGTTAGAGACACAGTTTAGTCAGAGTCAGAGTAAAGTCATGTATTAGTCAATTGTATAATCAAGAATGTGTGTAAAATGAGTTAAAGTGTCCATGACAGAGTTATAAGTGTATTGTTATTGAGTATATAGTTATGAGTATTAAGTTGCATTTCATGTTAATAAGTTGGGCAATTGTCCCTATGCATGAGTTTGTGATTGAGATTAGTATTGATGATCATTGTAACAACCTACTAGAGGCAGGATGCTACCGGTAGGAGACAAGATTGACCAATCTCCATAAGCCTCTGAATTTACCAAAAATTCGGCATGATGTCTTCTAAAACTAGACAACCTAGATCTAAGTCCAACACCAAAACGAACCTAAAATGAACATCATATATCAAAATGGACCTCAGGTCCACAAGAACACATCAAAATCACCACATAAGGGCTCTGTGTGCTTACCATCTATCAACACTCAAAGGCTCAGTGTCCACAACATCATCATCAATCAAAATATTTACTTAATATATATACAAACCACGTGCTAAGCACGACTAACAAAATAATAACCAAAATATCCTAGATTTCTTAAACCTCTATAACTTCTCCCAGGACACTTGCGAGGGTGACTGTTGCTTGGGTGATCCGCGTCTCAAACATTACTTCCAAAGCTGAAGTGGTTGACCTATCTGGAAGCCAACCTGCAAAAACTAGCAAACTGGTTTGGTGTGAGTTATAAAAACTCAGTAAGTAACCATGCTAATACTACTAACAGGCCATTTAAAATCAATTACATTAGATGTTTTTCAAATTTACTAAGTTACAGCGAGTTCAGAGTTATCAACATTTATTATCCTTTATACTTTATCCATGTCAAATTTTTATATTTACCTATCTACGTATGTGCCAATCTCATATCTAACATTCAAGCAAAGCTTAAATATCATAGAGTATATCATTAAAATCAATTCCACTTCAATCATGTGAACATGAATCATACATCTATACTATTATCACAAATATCCATATTTGAAATATCATCAAATCGACAAGTCAAACAAACTTTCTACATTTTGAAACAAACTCTTTCAATTCAATGCAAACTTCCTTCAATTACAATAGCCTTATTATGACTTAATATGTGTGATTCATATGAATTCATACATATCATGACTCACTTTTTGTATATTCATACAAATTAAAATTTAGAATTCTTACACATACGTACATACAATACAACTTAGCAAGTATATCTTACAACATCTTATACCCACACTGGCTCCCAAATTGTTCATTCATTCTACAATAACGTTCATAGTTCACACTCATATATACAATCATCGTACAACCGACAATGAAGCATATATAACAGCCAATACATCAAAGAAAACATAGCCAAACAATACATTCATATGGCTGGTTTGTACATATTAGGGTTGGTGCTCGGAGCGCCAATCTGGATCGTATTTATGTCTGATTCATGAATGTGAGCAATATATTTTTCCATAATATTACTTATTTATGGTTGCACCTCTTGTCTTTTATTATATATATTCGATCTAATTCATTAGATTGAAACTAAATCATATTTAGTGATATATATATATCAGACAAAGACCCGATAATATATAATATAGTGCGCAATTACAACATAGCTTGTAATTGACATTAGGAAGTGTCACTACTAGAAATATATTATCAAATAAAATTTCTGGTCAAGATTTACTGACACGTGTCGGTTAGTAAAAATCCGCTGAGACCAGTACATGTCGTATATCGTGACTTGGTCCGATGGTTTATCACAATGAACCATGAGTCTCGGGAGACTCGTATAGACATGTGGGTATTTATTTGATAAACATTGAACTACCTAATAGATGGTACACCAACGTCAATAGGAATCTTCCCGGGTTGAGTAGCATAGTGATTCTTTGACTTGAGATACCATTGTGGATATATGAGTCTTCCTCTACATTTTGATGGTAATTACGTCACCAATCTATTTATATCAGACTTCCGTCTGTTCGTTGGGTGTGGACTCATGCTCATGATATCCTGTGAGTATCAAGATAGGATCCGTCTGTTCTGTGTACAGAGTATAAGTATTCAATATCGGATTAGCAATCCGTTAAATCCATGGATCCGTGGTACACTGTAGAACTGAGTTCTAAGTGTTATTATAAGAATGCTAATAGAAACGTCGACGAGATTATACCTATAGAGATTTGACGTTAGTATCTATATCTCTGGAATAATCCGAATACCTATGACAAAAGGATTATACGTATGCGATGACCTCAACCTGTATAGTTCAGCGATTTTATCCATGGCCGTCATAATTTACGGGTGGGTAAATTATGGACACGAAATTAAATTTCACGATGGATATGCATGAACTTAGAGAGTTTCACTAATAAAATATACTCGTAGAGCACTAGGGTAATTTTTATGAATAATACTGATTATTTATAAATCGTTTAACGGTTAAACGAAAGATACATCCTTATGGGGCCTTTTGGTCATTTCCAAATTAATGTGTATTTGTATTTAATACTTGATTTTATTAAATACACATTAATTAATTGTCAAATTTTGATATTTGACATATATCATTAATATATATTTATTTGGATTATTTAAAGTAAATATAATACATATATTTGGATATTTGTATTTAAAAAATTATTTAATTAATAAATAATTAAAGTAACTAAAATTTAAATATCTAAGTTGATATTTATTAAAGGAAATGATTAAAGTAAATAAGTTTGAATTTTACGTTAATTGAAATGGTTATCAAAATGATATTTGCTTCTTTAATTGTTAAAAAAGTAAAATATCTTATATTATTTTTTGTTGATAATATCGGCTATGAACCCTAGATATATAAGATTTTGTTTTCTCATTTGCTTCACACAATTTGAAGCCACAAAAAACATAAACAAAGGATATTTGAGAGAAAAAGAAAAGAAACCAAGAAGAAAAATCGAGAAATCTTGGATTTAAGTAAGTTTTTCCAACTTTCTATTAGAAGGAAACTTATCAAAGTACCAAGGTTGAATACTTTTGTCAAATATACTCATGTTGCAGAGACTCAGGCAAGTTAACGAAATGAACATCTTTATTATCATTAAGAAAAGGTTCGAACAAATAGACAAAATCAATGTCTCTATTAATAAATGCTGGATCACAACTGAATAAGATCTGGGAGACAAATATCTCCATAAATTGCAACTTTATTTTCCCTTGCTTTCTTATTTCCTTCGACCATCAATTTCTCCAGGTACAGTAGTTCTTCTTCCCATTAACTTCTCCCTTTTGCAACCTCCGTCTCATCACTGTCTGAGAAGTTTTCCCAAAGATCGTCCCTCTGCTTTATTTCACTTTTACCACTGTTGCCCCGTATCCCCATGCGAGAAGTTTGGTAGTAATGGGTTTGGAAGACAAGATTGTCGGGTAGGCCGGAGTCAATAATATGGGTAGGTGGAGGTTTTCTGTGTGTGCTGGGTTGTTCTTTTTCCGGGTTGGGTATTTTATAGGCATCAATGAGGTTTTGGATTTCATGCTTAAGGCGGATGCAGTTATTAGTTTCATGGCCTCTTTGCTGGTGGTAGTGACAGTAAAGGTTTAGCTTAAGGTAGTGTGGTACAGGGTTTGGAAGTGGTCTGGGCTCTAAGGGAATTATGAGTCCTTGCTTTTCCAGCTCTTTAAACACCTCTAATAAAGGTCTACCAAGTTTGGAGAATCGTCTGTTTCTAACAGGGGCAACCTCGAGGGAAGTGGGCTTGGTCTCTGAAGGTTCCCCGGTGATCTTTCCATTCTGATTGTTCATCTATCTGTTATCGGCTATACAGAGTACGGTTAAACTGGCCACAACATTAGTCAGAACTTGCAATATCTCAATAATTCCTGTTACTTTGGTCTCCAATTGATCTAGGCGGGATCCCTCGTTGACTGACTCACTCATGTTGGCTGATGGTCTTCTGACAAGTCTTCCCCCAACCCAACGGGTATCTATGATGGCTTTTTAGAACACAATGGGTTAGCATGATGCGTGTATGCATGAGTGCATGTCATGTATGCGATGTTTGAATAAATAAGCTTATAAAAGAATTTGCACTAATTGGCCCATTATCATTTTAAAGTGTTCAATCATATTATTGCGCGGTGCAAACTTGTCCCAGTTGAAATGGCCCAACAGGTTTACACTTCGCGATAACATAACCAAATAACTTCAAATGATAAAAGGCCTATACATAAAATGGCCCACAGGCATTTTAGAAGCCTTTGGCCCAACTGTCAAAGGACACGAACTCGTCCCAATTTAAATGGCCCAACAAGTTCACATCTCTTGACAAAAGGTCCAACTGGATCCAAATAAAGATGGTCCAAAACAAAAACATAACAAGATAATTCAAGCATAAAGCAATAAGTTCTACAGAGTGGCCCACCAACATTCCAGAAGCTTTGGGCCTAACTGTCATAGGATACGAACTCGCCCCAATTTAAATGGCCCAACAAGTTCGCATTTCTGACAAAAAGTCCAACCGCATCCAAATGAGGATGGTCCACAAACACAAGGAAATAGTTACTATAGGCCATACAACACCGGTCTACGCGTGGGTTCGTGGGAGTGTAGACAAAGACTCTCGCTGGCGAAGGATTGCCTACAACTAGGTCTCCCCACTCAAGGGTTCGAGCGACCAAGTGAGCGCACCTTTTTTACACCCTAAAGTACGTGCCAACAAGTCATAGCGTGTGACTAACTGTCAAATGGATTTCTTGTTGCAGATTCCCCAGAGGGAGGGTGGAGCGAGGCTCTCTTAAGTACCCAAGCCTCTTAGGCTCTTATCGCTTGGTGACAGGAATAAGCAACAAGTCCTCCAGATTAGTCTGTCACACTAGGCTACAAGTAGATGATTATCTAGGAGCCTTCACAACTTTTCCCTCTAGAAAGGTAGTGAGTGAAGGAAGACACCAAACCATTACCCAGACTAAACAATATGCCTTTGATTAAACCCATTTTAACTCATAGTAGACACGGTTAATTAAAGCACAAATCATAATATTACAAGACATTATTTCGGGGCCGATTCTCTATCCCCAGTGGAGTCGCCAGACTGTGGGAACACAAACTGGGCGACGCATGCTGTCCCGGGCTCGCAGCCCGGTTGGGAGTACGGAGTAGCCCGCGGAGGACTAAACCAGAGAATAATGGAGTCGCCACTCGGTGTGAACCGGGACAAAGATTTAAGGCCGCACTCACCCCTCGCAAGGGAAGACCTCAAACCGTTGGGTTTGGAATGGTCCCTTACTTATGCCACTTGTAATAAATGATTTGTGCGATAATTCAACCAAGCCTAAGCAACATATTTCCAAGGATAATTCTACTTTTAAGTTCACAAGCATGAAAGTAATCATCATAACGACAAACATGCAATATCACACGATAATCTCATGAACATACTTCGATCATATAATGCGAAAAACAAAGAACAACCTAAACGTAATGCAAATTCCAAACGCAAAATAAATGGCTAATCATGCTTGAAAATGAATAGCTAAATGGGCTAAATCATGCTTAAGAACCAAGTGGCATACTAACGGCCTAATCATGCTTGAATACCATCTCATGAACACATCAAATAAATAAATACAGGAATTCAAATAGTATGATTGACTACATTATACAAGAGAAATCACCTAAGAAACAATTATGCATGACATGTGATGAAAATGACTCAGTTCAGTGTATGCGCGTTCGTGTAGCGTTCGAAAACGCGTTCGAATAGTAAACAGAAGGTTCTCGTTCGTGTGACGTTTGACAACGCGTTCAAACGGGAGCAGACAGAAAATATGCGTTCGTGAGGCATTCTGAAACGCCTTCGAACGGGGTTACAGCAGTGACCTCCAAAATGAAGTAAACAACATGACACATACATGAACGGATGAATAGATGACACCTAGTAAATAATAATGGGCTAAAAGGCGCGACAAAGCATCGTGGTAAAGGATTTTAACCTCTCAAAATAGAGGACCTTTAATCGCACTTACTAAGCCCATGCGCAAACAACACAATACATATATAAAAAGTAAAGACAATGATATCAGACTTCGTGTATCCGGTTGAAAATATCTCACATCCAATAGAATATACATCATCATCTGGCGCGACAAAGCATCGTGGTAAAGGATTTTAACCTCTCAAAATAGAGGACCTTTAATCGCACTTACTAAGCCCATGCGCAAACAACACAATACATATGTAAAAAAGTAAAGACAATGATATCGGACTTCGTGTATCCGATTGAACATATCTCACATCCAATCGAATATACATTATGCGTCGCCCAGTTTGGCCGTGTGAGAGTGAAGTCCTTGTAGGGTTGGATTTTGTGTTATATTTATAGTGAGAGATTAGGATGGGTTTAGCAAGTTGGATTAAAGGTCCCCTATTTTGAGGGGTTAAAACCCTTTACCACGATGCTTTGCCGCGCCGGTTGATGTATATTCGGTTGAATGTAAGATGTGTTCAATCGGGTATACGAAGTCCAATATTGTTGTCTTTATTTTTTATATGAATGATGTGATCGAGCGCATGGGCTTATTAAGTCGGATTAAAGGTCCCATATTTTGAGAGTTAAAATCCTTTACCACGATGCTTTGCCGCGCTGGTTGATGTATATTCGGTTGAATGTAAAATATGTTCAATCGGGTATACAAAGTCCGATATTGTTGTCTTTACTTTTATATGCATTATGATGTAATGCGCATGGGCTTAGTAAGTTGGATTAAAGGTCCTCTATTTGGAGGGATAAAAAGCCTACGGTCTACCTTTACCACGATACTTCGACGCGCCTTTTATTTCGTTATTTGCTTTTCTTTGTATGTCATATTCTTGCATAATCATGCATCATGTTGCATCGCGCATGGGCAAATCAAGTTGGATTAAAGGTCCTCCACTTCGAGGGATAGAAAGCCTACGGGCTACCTTTGCCACGACATTTTGCCGCGCCGGACAAAGTGCATTCGATTGAATGTGAGATACGTTCAATCGGACACTCGAAGTCCTATATATATATGGGCATACGTCACATCTCTTTTCTTTCACTTCCATTATTTATCTTTTAAATCGCATCATGGAAAGTTTATTTTGATGTACGATTGCCTCTTTGGTTATTTCTTTGCATTATATACCTTCTTGTTTCTCTTTATTACGTATGATTATGCAACTGCCATTTGTTTGCATTTCCGTGTCCATGAATGTAATGTGCCTATGACATTGTATGCTTGCCGTATTTCAATTTATCTTTATGCATGAAAATTCAGACATAGATCATATACAAATAGGTTGTATGTAAATTTGGACATAGATTGTATGCAAATAGGTTGTATGCAAATTTGGACATAGATTGTATGCAAATAAGTTGTATGCAAATTTGGACATAGATTGTATGCAAATAGGTTGTATGCAAATTTGGACATAGATTATATGGAAATGTGTTACATGTGAACTTAGATGAACTTTTGACTTATGCATGTGAAATAGAATACCCTTGGGAATGTATGTTGCAAGATTCGATTAAATTATTGCACAAATCATTTTATTACAAGTGGCATAAGTAAGGGACAATTTCGAACCCAACGGTTTGAGGTCTTATACCCGATTGAACACATCTTATATTCAACCGAATATACATCAACCGGGGCGGCGAAACATTGTGGTAAAGGATTTTAACCCCTCAAAATAGGGGACCTTTAATCCAACTTACTAAACCATGCGCTCGATCACATAATGCATATAAAAAATAAAGACAATAATATCGGACTTCGTATACCCGATTGAACACATCTTACATTCAACCAAATATACATCATCCGGCGCGGCAAAGGCTCGTGGTAAATGATTTTAACCTCTCAAAATAGAGGACCTTTAATCGCACTTACTAAGCCCATGCGCTTTATCTCATCATTACACAACAAATAACATGCAGAATTAAATGACGAATAATAAACATATCAAAACAACATAAAACAAAAAAATGCGCCGTTTACTCAAGTGGTACGTGGAGTTGTATCCCGAGTACAGATTATACTACCGTCCATTCGGAATCGGCTATGAAATTTATGTCCGGGTTTCCATCATATATACCATGAGAGGCGATATATTTTTCGTTTTATTCAAAGGGCCACAACATACATCATTTCATAATACATGCATTTACTATCTATTCAAGGGCCACAATCATGCATCAATAAACGACTCTCATGCGATAAAAACGAATAAAACAATTAAAAAGATAGATGGAAATAATAGGAAAAGTACCCTCAGGTCTAACCTTTTATGTCGACTTTCAGACTCGCGTTTCACGGCCATCGGAAGGGCTATCACTCCGCAACTCTCCCGGTTCACTGGATTAACGTCTTAACTCGCAGTTTTGCTATTTTGGTCACTATTTTCGCTCTATTTTGCTGCTGTTTCGTTTCGTTTTCTGGTCACTGTTCAGGTGTGTTAGTGGACTGTTTTGGTTCGATTTTGGGACTGTTTTAGGGTATTTTTGTCTCGGTTTATTGGCTGATTTTTGGACTGTTTAGGGGGAATTCTGGGCAATTTTTTTAGGGTGCAGTTCGGGACTGTTTTGGGTGGTAAAATGGCTGTTTAATAGGGCTATTTTCAGGGCTGACTTGGTGCTTTGTTCGTTTGAAGCAATATGTAAGTGGGGGGCTGTGAGTTTTTGGCAACAGCGTGCGTGGTTTAGGGCAGAGTTGGGTGCACTGCTTGATTTGCGTGGAGGCTATGTGAGTGGGAGGTCAGTTAGTGCATGGTGCGTGATGAGCTGATGAGGGCTAGGTAGGATTTGTGGCTTTTGGATGAGTGGGCTGGTGAGGTGTTGCGTGAAGGGTATACGTGAATGAGGGTTATGTGTGTTAGTCAGCTACGTGTTTGAGGGTTTGGCAAGTTTGTGAGGTTGTGGTCTACTATGTGTATGGTTTGTGCAGGGCGTGATGCCGTGAGTGAGCCAATGAAGGGGATTTGTTGCTTTATGGTGTTATCATGTGTGAGGCAGGACTAGGTGCGTTTAGGGTTTATTTTCTGTGTGTTTGTGCCGTGAGGGTGAAGTCCTTCTAGGGTTGGATTTTGTGTTATATTTATAGTGAGAGATTAGGATTAGGGTTTGCATGCATTTGTTAAGGAAAGAAATCAAATTAATTAGGGACATGATTTGTTTGTTTAGGAAGGTTATATATTTGATTGACTTTTAATTGGGCATGATATTTGTTTTATTTAGGCATTTAATTTGTTAATTAGGTAGGTGATTATTTAATTTTGGTAATGATTTATTTAATTTTGGTATTAGATTTTAATTAAATATTAGTTTAATTTAACTTAGATTTATTTTAATTGGTTTAATTTAATTAGCTTTTAATTTGATTTAAATTGGAATTTAATTTAATTTGTTTTAATTGGATTTAATTTAATTGGTTTAAATTAATTTCAATTAGCTTTAATTTAAATTAATTTAATTTGTGACATGTATTTTAAATGTTTTAATTATCTTTGGATTGGGCTTGGTGTGTGTTTAGTGGGCTAAGGGTGTGTTTTAAACGGAGGTCCAACAAGCGAACCCGAAGCTACTCCAGCGAATCCAACAAAAAAAGACTTTTTCCCTTCCGACGTCCGTTTCCTGCGCCTCCCGCGACTTAAAAGGTAGTGCCTCCAAATGAGACTCATCATCGGGTCTTACATTCAAAAATGCAGTGCCTTCAGTTCCCCTTCTTGGCCAGCTCAGCCTCCAGTTCCGTAATCTGAGACTGGAGTCTCTACACCTGGCCCTCCTCGGACAGAGGCTCGTTAATAAGTCTTTGTTCCGAGCCATCACGTAACCCATCTGCGAGAGAGAAAGAAAATGTTAGAATTCGTCAAAGTAAAAAAACAAAGAACGGCAAAAGGGAAGAATGCTTACCTCGAGTATTTGGGTAAAGAACTTGGAAATCACCTCCTCGGGGGAGATGTCCTCAAAATTTGGGATCCACTAAAGGGGCTCTGCTTCGGCCAGTAATTTGAACGCAGGCACCAGATGCGATGTTGCATTCTGGACCTTCTCACTAAGGTCATCCACCCCCAACACTACCCCACTCTTCCCGATCTTAGAAGGAATCTCATCAATTTGCCTCTCCCTCCGAGCAACAGACTTCTTGGTGGGAGGTTCTTCTTCTTCCTCCTCTTAGAGCTCGACCACTTCTTCTCCAAACATACGGCGGTGTTTACTCGCAGGCCTGAATGAGGCAAGAGATGGTTGGACCATTGGGATCAGAGCCACCTCTGTGAGAGTAGGTTGAGGAGGTGCCACTAGATGGGTAAGCAATTTGGCTTTTCCCTTGGCCTCAGGAGGAATCAGAGTGGTCAGTCACCGCCGAGAACTTCTTGATTCTCCCTGACCGGTCCTCTTGGCCAGACCTTCGATCCGCCCTAGGTGCTTGGCCAGCTTCGTCATTCCTGCAGAATACAAGGCAGAAAGGATGGTCAGTTTCTGAATACGGGTAACTTCATTCGGATTTGAGCTGAGCACAAGGGATTCGTCATAAGGTTAGATGATAGTTACCTAATCGTCCTAGAGCCTGTGGGGGTGTGTTCCGGATGAGACATGATTCTACAAAGGCATCATTGTTGACGATTTTCCTCCAAGAGCCAGAAACATTCCGGGCATTTTTACTCCTGATCCGAACCTCATGACTGACTTTGGGAGGATTCCTCCAGCAGGCTGAAAAGGTTTGGGAAGTTAGCATTTTTTCATAAATATTATGAAAAAACTAAGGGCTCACACCTCCTATTGAGAAGACATATGAGACGTCTATCTCTTCAGAATCCGTCGACCGAGATCGGCCCCAGTCACTCGTGGCCCAGAACCAGAGGTCTTTGAAGTTTTTGTTAGTTTAGGGGAGTTCGGTGATTAGGGCGGGGACGTCGGCATAAGAAGAGAGGTAACACCAACCATGGTGGGATTTCGAGTTGGCCTTCAGTTTATAGATTCTTTGCAGCTCGACAAAGGTCGGTTCTCAAGGCCCACTCGGTAACATATCACATGAAGACCGGCCAGTATCCGCCAGATATTCAAATTCAGTTGGCATGGGGAAACTTCAATCAAACCGAGCATCCTCACAAAATAGGACTGGATGGGCAGTAGCAGACCGCACTAGAAGAAAAAATAAGGGTCACAGAGCTAGATTTGGGCTGACTTGCGAATTCGGAAAGGCCCGAGACCTCAATTGCTATGTCTATGGGGATCTCATATTGGTGGCGGAGTATAATCAAAGCTTCTTTCGTGATGGTTGAAGGGCGGTCCATGTCTAGGGAGGACCAGTCTAATTCCCCCGGTTCAGGATCTTTCCGGGGAATTCGGTGATGATAGGTGTCTTTTTCTTCTTGAGAAGGGGTTGAAGTAGTGTTTAACTCCTCTAAGCTGGTTGTCCCTGAGCTGGAGGAAACTTCTTCAGCACGACGAGGTTGGAAGTTGGAGGGCCGAGCTGAGGATGATTTTTGTGGGGTTTTGGGCGAAGGGGGCGGCGGAAGCGCTATTCGGGCGAAATCGTAATTTTAAAACTTTTTCAAATTACCGAATAAATTATTCTATATCTAATATGAATAATATATTCATATTTCACCTAAACCTATTTATTCGATATCAAATAGGTTCATAAATATAAAGGAAACGTCGCGAAGCTTTTACGAAAAATGTTTTTCCATAAAATGATGCAAAATGCGTTTTTGACCGAACCGACCACCCGACACTTATGAAGACTGCCCAGGTCAGCTCCAATAGTGTTAGGGCAGTTTATGGGCTGCCCAAATAGTGACAAACTCACTATTTGGATAGCCGTCACTAGGTTGACTCAAAATCACTTTCCGACAATTGTTCCAACTCCCAAAACACATCCAATACATTCATAACACATTATTTGCATCCCAAATTTTCAGTTTATTCAGATCTGATCCAGAATCGAAAATTTTGATTTTTCATGCTTTAAATCCAATTTTTTCAACATTAATCAAATTAATTTCAACACATTTCAAGTCACCACACATGAACCACCGAAGAACAATTCTAGGCATTACAAGAGTGGTCATAACACTCTAGAATGGCAACATGTCATCAAATGAATAAATTGGACTAATATTACAATAATTTCACCCAAAAACTTCACACATGCTTCATTACTTCCAATTCCATCCACCACAACCAAAAGCCCCAATTTTTACAAGCAAAGAAACCCTAGAACCATTCTAAGAAATCAAGAAATTAGAAACTAATTTCAAGCTTAAGGGGTTTTGAAGATTACCTTTAATAGTCCAAGTTTCCTTAAGCATTTTCTTGATTTTTCTTCACTTCTTCCATGGATTTATCAAACAAATTTTGAAACCCATTTTTTTTGTTAAGGTTCGGCTATGGTGATGGTTAATGAAATGAAGAAAACAAATTTTCTAATTAAATGGAAGTGACCGACTAATATGGGTATTTTGGGGATTTTGAAAATTTAATCAAATTAAATAATATTAAACTTTATGTTATCCAATCAAAATTGCACACATAAAGTATAATTAAATCTTGTCATGTGAACCAATAATAATTGGACAAATTTCATAACATTTATGAAAAAAGTTTATTAATTAATCATTTAAATATTTAACAATTAAATATACAAATAATCAATTAATATAATTATTATTATATATATTTTTATTTACAATAAATAACAAATACATATATTTATGACATTTGTCAAAATCTCATTTGACGAATAATTAATGTGTATCTAATCGTATTATATATCAAATAGAAATACACAAGAATTACGATTAACCAAAATCCCCTAATGCATGTGTTATCGTTTAACCGATTAAACGATTCGAATTAACTCATTTAATTCGATGAAGCATTACAAATAATATGTATTATTCATATCGTGTTGACCAAGTGCTCAACGAGTACACTTCATATTGTGGGACTCTCTAAGTTTAGGTTTATCCGTCACGAAATCTAATTTTATGTCCATAATTCATCCACTCATGAATTATGACGACCACAAATAATCTCGCTAAACTATGCAAGTCGAGGTCATTGCATACGTATAATCCATCTGTCACAGGTTATCCATGTTATACCTGGGATATAGATAAGAACGTCATATCCATTCGGTATACTATAGTCGACTTTCAATTTATAATCTCTAAATAACACTCAAAACTGATTTCCGAAGTTATACCATGGTCATAGATTTACTAGATCGTAAACACGTAAGGATGCCTATGCCCTGTACACAGGACTAACGGATCCTATCTTGATACACACTGGATATCATGAGCATCAGTCCACACCCAACGAACATGTGGAGGTCTGATCATGAATAGATCAGTGACGTAACTGCCATCAAAGTGTGGAGGATAACTCATATATCCCACTGTGGTATCTCAAGTCAAATGACCACTATGTTCGCTTAACTCCAGAAGATTCCTACTGTTGTTGGTGTACCATCTATTAGGAAATCTCCAGTGAGTCATTCAGTGCTTATCAAATAAACACCTACATGTCTATACGAGTCTCCCGAGACTCATGGTTCATTGGTATAAACCTTCGAACCAAGTCACGATATACGACATGTACTATTCTCAGTGGATTTTACTAACCGATCAGTGTTAGTAAATCTTGACAAGGAACTTTATTTAAGGATAACATCTTATAATGCGCTTCCCAATGTCAATTACAAACTACGTTGTAACTGCACACTACATTATAAATCCTAGAGTCTTTGTCTAATATACACGTATCATTAAACCAAATTTAGTTTCGATATAATCATAATCAGATATCTAATCGTAATTAAATCGAATAAGTGTATAAAGACAAGGTTGCTACCATTAAATTAGTAATATTATGGAAAATAGAATTGCTCGTATTCATGAATCAGGCATAAATACGATCCGGATTGGCACTTTGAGCACCAACCCTAACAATTTCTCCCATTTGCTCTAGTGTCAATCCACGGTATCCTATACACATCTCAATGTATATCACATACTCATGGGCCTCAATAGCTCACCTGGCACTCAAGAGGTAGGCAACAACAAGTAAGTTCGCTTTAACAAATTGAGTTCGTCCAACAAACTCAATCATTTTCCTTAGCCAGCATCATTCATATTTTGTAGAATCCAAATTCCACATCAATATAACTTAGACGCTATATCAGTATTGTTTTATAGCTACTGAGTTGTCTATGTATTTATAGATCAAATCCAATTACTATGTGACAACCGCAAGCACTACACTAATATGAAAACTTCTAATCTATATGGTCACTATGCAACTTCATAAATCAATACTTCATAAGTTGCAATTAATTCCACTATTTTAGTAGAATTAACAGTGACACTCCCACTGCATCTTTTCTGACTTTATATGACACAAACCATCTAATGTCATAATTAGGATCAAAACTAATCTGACCTTATGGTTACAGACTACATTCTCCATAAATAAGAAACTCGTTCTTAATATCTCTAAGATAACAAAGAACATGTTTCAAGACCTATGGTCTGTAGCATATCAAAATAACTAATAACAATTATGATTAAATTGATTTTTTTAATCACACATAATATCGTATTCAATATGCCATCATCCAATGATGAATAAGATTGACTAGACATTCTAATCAATCTCTTTTTCGACAAAGGAATTATCTTTTATGAAAGATGAATACTATATATATATATAAGACACGTTAACTGTCAAATAATTATACTAATTGTCATACAGATAGTCTTACTGTGTCCTTTATTAGATCATATCCAATGTGCGATCAATGAGAGTATCTCACTAGTCTCTTAGTTTTATATCATATATAAAACTTTATATCAAATATAACAGAGACTACTCCCACTGCTTTAAGGGAGAAAAGAATACTTAGGATATATAATACTAGAGAGAAATTTATACACTCCCACTGACCCTACTGACAAAAAAGTATTCTCTATACTTTGATAAAACCAGATAATCTGACTGATATCAAAATCAGAGAACACGGATTTCCGGAAAGCTTATCTAAGTCTACAATAGGCTCCGTAAGCTAGTATATCAAATTGTGATCTTAACAAAATACAAACTCTATATCCATGCTAGAATGAACTTTTTCAAACAAAGAAACCACAACGAATCTCTCATTCGAATAAATCACTCAAGAACGCCACTTTGCATTCTTTAGCTAAAATTCATAGTTCAATATCAATATTAACCAACAAATCTTTAATTTTTCAATTAGTGCGACTAGAGACAAGTTTTCTCAGAATCTACAATAGATTACTGAGTATAACTTTTCTCATTGTCATACTATAAAGGTCAAACCTTTAACAAGCTCACTTTGCTTTTATTGCGCAAACAATTTGCACATTTTATGAACGATTCATAACGAAAACCTATTCAAGTTCAAAACTTAATCGTAGTAAGTTATGAACAATCTTAAATCTATGGTTCAATGCCAAGTTCTGGAATCGATATCAAATATCGCTCCCACTATAAATTATAGGATAATTTTCTTCAATAAGACAACAACAGAATCATTAAGTATCAAATACTTTTGTAAATGATTCTGACATCCTATTGGACTTACACGAAAGATGTCTAAGGTTTATTTCATCTAATTAATTATGTAGTTCCATTATAGTTTATCACTTTCACATTTTACTTCAATAAGTCAAGTCTTTTCTACAATTGTGAACATCTAATGCTACACACCAAGTAATAAAACTATTTTATTACTCGGGATCGTAGAAAAGATATTCTATCAAATAGAATATAATATTCTATTAAATAGAATAAATGATAAACCTTACTTGTACCTCCGAGGCGCAAGTACTTTCAATTATATAACAATTATACAAAAGAAAGTTTCAAATCTCAAACTTTTCATGATTCGAATTTTCTACTATACATATCATATATGTAACTGTAGGAACGAATGGAACCTTAATTAAAGAGTTGAATTGGTGTTACTGGAGCATAACCTCAAGAGTATTAAAAACTAATTCGGTAACACTCAGTATCAACGATCATATAAGGTTCAATTACTCCCGCTCACCAATTCCATCAGGATGGAATCGTAGAAGAATCATATTGAGTAAGAATCAAATTCATTAAACATCTTTGAATAATTCAAAGATTCACAATGAATTTTGAAGATATAGTTTTCAACACTACATATAGAATATCTTTGAACCATTCAAAATATTCTATCCGTGTTTCATCTAAAAAATATTGAAAGTTCTCGAATCATTCAAAACGTTCAATATATTTTCTTTTAGAAACACGCAGCTAAGTCATGACAATTCATTAACTAAGTTACAGAGTAAAGAAAACTATCTAAGGTAATTTTTAATTCATTAAACCACATACATCCAATGTATTAGTCTAATTAATTTTGTGGTCCAATGACGATCATTGGTTAAATTAGAATTAATTATATCATGAATATAATATTCATTAAATAGATAAGGATATATGGTGTAATCTCGTATCAGATCATCCTTTACCATACGAAATAAGCATCTTATTGTAGGCACTGTATTTTTGCATATAAGTCCCGATGATGAGTCTCACATGGAGACACTACCTCTTTAAATTGTGGAAGTCGCGGGAAACGGACGTCGGAAGGGAAGAGTCAGACATTGACATCTTGTTGGATTTAATTCGCTTGTTTAGCTTCGGGTTCGCTTGTTGGACCTCTGTTTTAAAACACATCCTTAGCCCAAACCCCCGCAAGTCACACACCAAGCCCACACATTACCAAAACACACACCAAGCCCACCAAAACAAACCCAATACACGCCCAGGAGACCAAACCCCACGCCCATCACCTTCCAAAATAAACAAAATCACACATTAAACACATGCTAAAATCAAGACAAATCACCTTCCCTAATTAAAGATACAAATCAAATCTCATCAAACACCTTCCTAATTCAATTGAATCATATCCCTAATCAAAAGAGAAGAAATCAAATCAAATTAAAATACATTCCCTAATTAAAAGATTTTTCCTTATCACACATTAATTAAAAATATCCCCCATAATTACACAAATCCTTTTCCTTTTCATATAAGGTAAACCATAACCTTTGCCTTTAAAAAGAAGTATTAACCCAACCTTTTCAACCCTAGCTCAATCTCACAAAAAACACAAAGAAAATAACACAAGGATTCACGCCCACTCAGTAAGCAACATAACCCACTCAGCAACTCACGTAACCCTAAACCCTCCATCTAGTAACCTCACGCACAAAGCCCCTGTAACATCCCAGATTTTCAGGACTGTTCTAGAAGATTCCCGGATGGATGTTTTAGTCTCGAAACATGATGATGATGGTTCTTAAACCATCAAACTCATTTTTCCGAGACGAACAACTTTTGTGTTGAACACTTTTCGAGAATCGCATCATAAAGGCTCCGAAATTGCGATATTTCAGAAGGTTCAAGAATAGGGGCTGATCAGTAATTTCGTATGGACTTATTTGATATTTTCCAGCTAGTATAAAAAGGCTCCAATTTTTCGAAAATTACAATTTTGGTAAAACAAAACCAAAACCCCTTATACCCCCCACGACCCATTCACGCTTGAGAGAGAGAGTTGGTCTCGTCGGTGGCCTGCCGGCCACCGTCGGCCGGGGCGACCATCCAGATCGACAGACCCGGCCACCGTGCAACTGATGGTGAACGGCGGGAAACGAAGGAGAAAGTGTCGAGAATGGGTTTGACGGATCCGGCTCGTCGGTTCGTTTCACGGCCCAAGCCACCTACCAAATCGAAGCCCTCGACGAGTACTACGAGTATGCGAAGTCGGTTTCACCGAACATCGGCCGGTTGCACGTGAAATGATGAAAGAAGATTCAGATGAATAGTAGACCCAGATGAAAAGTAACTCCGATCGGAATTCCAATCGCACCAGCGCGTTCATATGGCTGTTGGGAGTCCGAATATGGCCTCGGAATTTCGGTACGACTCTCCGTTTAGATTTTGTTATTTTCAAGTATATCGATTTATATTCGGATGTTTCCGGTAGTTTTGTAGTGTAATGAATTTGCATGAAATGAATTGAATATAATATTATTTGTTAAAATGATAAATGTGGTAGAATCCGGGGAGAATCAGATGAGATATGATCGATCCGGTAGAATTAGCGAGTTTCCGGTAAAATGGAGTTTCTCGCGCGATTGGGCGTAGTTAATCGTAATCATGAAAATAGTATGAATATGATATTGCGAGGGTAATTAAGTAATTCCGGAGTAGTTCAGAGGGATCGAGACCCTTCCCTAGCGTTTGCGGAAACGTTTCCGCAAGATTTGCCGCAAACGGGTAAAATGAGATTCTAAGCTACCCAGGTAGTTGGAATAGTATAGAAAGATATGTATTATAGTAATGAAGTTTGTACCACAGTATCGGAGATGATTCAAGTATTCCGGGGAAGCCCATAGTTATTATAGATGAGTTGGAAGTTCCGCAAATAGCGGTACTAACCTTGTGTTATTACTTGTTTGACAGATCGGACCCGGATCGCGGGCGTTCGCCTAGCCAGGTAAGTAACTCATGTCTCGAGTACTTAAGAAATTTATCGTTGTTCGAAACTAGTAATAAAATAAAGTTGAATATAGTTATAAGCATGAAACCTAAGTATATACATATATATAAAGATGAATGTAGAAGAAATAAGCAGATGTATGAGCATATAGAAGTAAAGAGATGCATAGGTAGGTAAAGACCAGTATTTATATATATAGACAGAGCATATGAATAAGGCGATGTTTATGAATATAATTTAGTGAGACTTGGGTTTGGGGGATGTAGAAACTACACCCTAGGGAATGAGACTAAAGCTTAAAGAATAATAATTGTAAGAAAGTAACTATGTATGTTCAGTGTATGTAAAATGATACAAAAACAAGAATACGAATGTAGATACGTATAAACAAAAGTATGTAGGTTACATGGAGAAATAGTAAGTACATGTATATATATATATATATATATATATTGTTTGTAGGTATCCGATTAAGCATAATTAATAATTTTAGAAAATTTCTAGATGAGCTTATTGCAGAGATAGATGTTCTGGTATGTTTACAAAGGATTAAAGAGTAATGGAAATGAATGAATAAATAAAATTTTTATATATTAAGTCATATATTTATTTATAAGGATCGATTGTGTGTGTATGAATATAAGTTATGCATTTTATTGTTTTGTGAGCTATCAATAAGGTAAGTTATAGAGGTTAGCTAATTTATGATGGCTTGAATGTGTTTAAGTATACTAGGAATAGTATAAGCATATAGAATGTGAGATGATTCAAGACATAAGCATATAAAGAATAGAATGCATAGTTCATTACCTTGTGCATACGCATAAACACGTGCATGATCATATCCATATACATACATGATGAAACGAGAAAGGTTTTGAAATTCAAAAAGTGTTTTAAAGAAAAGTTACATATATTTTTAAAAGAAAAGTTTTAAGTGTTCTCTTTTGAAAGAAATGGATTTCAGAAATATTTTTACAGTTTTAAGATACAGATCATGATTTTATGGTTTTCGGGGCATGAGGTAAAAACTCACCCCAGTATGTAACTTGAGACACATATTGGACTTGACGGATACTTTGGATTCGGGATTTGGGATTTGAACCATCCCAGTTGTACATTGTTGGAATTGACGGATTCAGAGACATGTGCACATGTTGAGGACTAAGGGGACGCTCTCAGATCCTCCAGATGGGCTAGGGGGATGGCGATACGTAACGCCCCTAGACCCCAGTTTGAGCTTGGGTGGTAGCATAGATCCGCACCCCCAGCTCCAGATTGTGGCTTGGGGGACGGCGAGACGTAACACCCCAAAACCACTAGTTTCAGGGTAGGTATGGCATATTTTGGGGGACGGCGATACGTAACGCCCCAATGTCATGGGTTTGCATATCTGACTCTAGGGCGTATGGGGGGACGGCGAGACGTAACGCCTCCATGCGTCAGTTTTTCTACAGACACTCAGATACCAGTTTTCAGAAAGAAGTTTTGAAATATCAGATTTCCAGAAACAGTTTTCAGACAGAGATAAAATTCAGAGAAAGTTTTTAGTTTTCAAAGATACAGATTTCAGTATTTTCGAGGCACAGATTTCAGACATAAAGATCAGTTTCCAAGTACAGTTTCAAAAGATTTTCTGAAAAAAAAAAAAAAGAGTGAAATAGAGTTTTCAGCAAAAGCTTTCAGAAACAGTTTTTAGAAAGAAGTTTTCAGAAAAGTGTGTTTCAGAAAAGGGTTTTCATGCATTATCTAAAGGCATAGCATGTTAAGTAGATATGGTTTACAAGTTTTGCATACAAATCATGCATTCTAGTGATTCATCTGAGAGGCACATGGTTGATGTTAACATATGACAGCATGATCATATTTGTGTGAGTATATGATGAATGTTTTTATGTATGGTGTGTCTACATACAATGAGCTTCCCGAGAGCATTGAGGTAAGATAACTTAACTCTAAGTATACATATATGAGTACGTGGTTCATAGTAGTTGTGAATGAAAATGATATTATATATCACCGATTTGATGATATTTCAATGAAATAAAAGAAAAATAACTATAACCAGTGTCCCAACCTAACGGGCAAAGAATGAACAAGGCAGTGAAGGATAGTTAAGTAGCATCAGAAGTGCTTATATGTGGTATTGCATGTAGGATAGAGTGTGAAATTAAGTAATATATGATGTTCACAGATAACACTTAAGGAAGGTAAGAATATAAATATGTTTCTTTTGTGTTATGATTAGTTTATAAACAACTATATGTCGAAGATATGAAGTATGAATAAATAATAACCTAAGTGGGTCTTAAGAAGTTAGAAAATCTCTAAATTAGACTATGAATAAGAACCTTGTAAGAGTAATGAAGAACACATAACAGGTAAAAATGAATACGAAATGGGAGTGGAGATCAGAGATTGGTATGATTCCAGTTTGTATTTGAGTTACGAGTAAAGAAGATAATTAACCTATCAAACTGAGATATTCTCTTACAGTGTGATTTAAGTTGCGACATAGATTGAGATGACTTTTATAAATGTGAAGTTTTATTATCGGAGTATCTGCATGATTACTTACTGGGTCATTATGACTCACACCACCACAGTTTGTAGTTTTGCAGGTCAGTAGTACACATCTCGAACCAGTAGAACTTTGAGGAAGACTGAAGACAGTGGATCGCCCCAATTGCAGTCGAGGAAGTCAAGAGAGTCCTGGGTTGAGTTATGGGTCCTCACGGCCCTTTGTATGGTCATTGCATTTGAAATCCATTTGTAATGGTGATGTACTAGTATAGTTTTTATTTTGAGTTCTGGCCGGAGGCCAAGCACTTACTTTTATGTTTTTGAGTTCAGGCCTGAGGCCTTGAGTGCTGAGATGCCGACCTGAGGTCGAGATTTGAGGATTTTGTTGTAAATGGATGCTGGTTATAAGCCAGGTTGCATGATGTTACGAATACATCATGCCGAAATTTCGTTAGATTCAGAGGCTTATGGAGATGGGTTATCCTGTCTCCTGCCGGTAGCATCCTGGCCTAGGCGGGATGTTACAGCCCCCCTCCATCCAGTAATCTCACGTACAAAGCCACCTGCCTTCACACTCCTTCATGCCAAAACAGTCTGCTCCACGCTATAAAGCCACTCAACGGACACATCTCACAAGCCCTCCTTCACACCCACTTATTGCCACCAATCCACGTACCAAACAGCCTCACTCACGCCACATATCTCTCCAAACCACAGCAGCCCCACAACTTCACAAATCAACACATACCAATCAGCCTTCATCCTTCACGCCTTCAAAAAACCACATTGCCACCAATCCTCGTAGCAACACATAGCCCTCACGTATCCCTTCATCACTAACTGCCTCATGCCCCAAACGGCCCACTAATTCACCGAACAAACTGCCCTAAACTGCACCTTTAAACTATCGTGAAAACTGCCCTAAACCCCCTGAAACAGTCCAGAATTCGCCCCAAAATTGCACCAGAAACTTCACCGTAAAACCCGCAAACTATAAACCAAAACAGTCCCGCTTTACCACAAAACAGTGAGCCAATACCGCGACCAGAAACAGCCATAAAACGGAGTAAAACCGCAGCCCGAACAACGAAGGAAAACGTTAAACCAGTAAACTTAGACGTAAGATTTACTTTCATGAATGCGAACTAGATCTAAGTTACTCTTGAACATAGATGTGGCGTAGACTCAGTTAAGTTATTGCACAAATCTTTTTCACCACAAGTGGCATAGGTAAGGGACCATTCCGAACCCAACGGTTTGAGGTCTTCCCTTGCGAGGGGCGAGTGCGGTCATAAATCATTTTCTCGGTTCACACCGGGTGGTGACTCCATGTTATTTCTCCGGTTTAGTTCCCCCGTGGGCTATTCCGTACTCCCAACTAGGCCGCGAGCCTAGAACGCGTCGTCAATTTCTGTGTCCTACAGTCTGGCGACTCCACTGGGGATAGAGAATCGGCCCCGAAATAATGTCTTGTAATGATTACGATTTGTGCTTTAGTTAACCGTGTCTACCGTGGGTTAAATGGGTTTAATCAAAGGCATTATTAAAGCTATGTAATGGTTTGGTGTCTTCTTTCATTCACTACCTTTCTATAAGGAAAAGCTGCGAAGACACCTAAATAATCCTTACCCGTAGCTCATTGTGACAGACTAATTTGGAGGACTTATTGTTTATTCCTGTCACCAAGGCGATAAGAGCCTAAGAGGCTTGGGTATTTAAGAGAGTTCGCTCCATCCTCCCTCTGGGGAATCTCCAATGGGAAATCCATTTGATAGTCAGTCATGAACCATAACCTGTTGGCACGTACCGTAAGGTATAAAAAAGATGTGCTCACTTGGTCGCTTGAACCCTTTAATTGGGAGTCCTAGTTGTGGGTAATCCTTTGTCAGCGGGAGCCTTTGTCTACATCCATGTAAACCCACACTTGAACCATAGTTGTATAACCAATAGAAACTATCCGTTTATGCCTATGTTTAGGACCATCGTCATTTGGATTCAGTTGGACCTTTTGTCATGAGGTATGGGCTTGTTGGGCCATTTAAACTGGGACGAGTCTGTGCTTTATGGCCATTGGGCCAAAGGCTTCTAAAATGTCGATGGACTATTTTTTGTTTAGGCCTCGTGTCATTTGAAGTCGTTTAGTCATGTTATCGCAAAAGTGTAAACCTGTTGGGCCTTTTCAACTAGGACTAGTTTGCACCGCGCAATAGCGTGATTGAACACTTTAAAATGATAATGGGCCAACTAGTATAAAAATTTCATGGGCTTATATATTACATGCATTGCACGCATACACACTAACACACGATCTTAAAAGAGACACCGTGGATACCCGTTGGGTTAGGGAAGAAGGGAGACTCATCAAAAGGCAATCAATAAATATGAGTGAATCAATCAACGAGGGGTTTCGCATGGATCAGCTTGAAGCCAATCTCACCAAGGTTACTGAAAAACTGCAAGCTTTGACTGGCGTTGTGTCTAATATAGTTATGCAGCACGCTGCGGGAGGATCTAAAAATGAGAGGCGTCAGGGCCCTCCGAGCGGATTGAATGATGATTCCCCTATGTGATGATGATATGGCTAAATATGCCGCAGGGAGAATAGCCGGGTCTCAGGCCGAGATACAAAAACTCCATGATCAGATGGAGTCAGTTACCCATAAACTGAAAGGGAAGCATGATGACTTATTAGATTATAAGGCGATGACCTTCGAGGAGCAGCTGCCAGCTCAGTTTAAGATGCCCGATATAGCCAAATTAAATGGGAATGGGGACCCGAGGGTCCATCTTCGGCAATATGTCTCACTAATGAGTTCAGTGGGCCTGTTCCCAGCGCCAAGTTCAGAGGATGTCTGGGATGTCGCTCGAGGGGGAACCTGTAGTATGGTATCATAGCCTTGAAATAAAGGTTAAGGAAGACTGGAGGGAACTGGCTGAAGCCTTCCTAAAGCAGTACGTTACAGAATTGGAGATCGACCTGTCGCTTCGCGACTTGGAGAACACCAAGCAGAAGCCGGAGGAGAGCTTTAAGGAGTATGTGGATCGCTGGAGAAGCCAGCTTTTGAAGATGCAGACTCGGCCTTCGGAGAAGGACCAGATAAAGATGATTATCAAGGGTACTAAGCCCTAAATTTATGGCAAGCTGAGGAGGATGACCTCCATGATTGCGAATTTCCAACAGCTGAGGGAAACTGTCATGGATATTGAAGAAGAAGAAGCCGAGAATCAAAAGTTTTATAGTCTGAATAGGAGAACTATTGGAGGATCCTCAGATGCTAAGCCTGTTTCTGCTGAAGTTGCTGCCATTAAGAACCGACGGTTTTCCAACCTGGGCAGACCTTTGTCCAAAGTACTTGAGAAATTGACAAGGCAAGGACTCTTGAAACCCTTGGAGCCTAAACCACTCCCAATTCCTCCCCCACCAAACCTCAACAGGAACCGCTACTGTCACTTCCACCAACAGAGTGGCCATGACACCGATAGCTGTGCCCGCCTCCGCCATGAAATCCAGGACCTAATTGACTCCCACCAAAATCCTGACCCCGAGAAAGAACAGCCCAACACATACCATAACCCATTGCCTAACTATCACTCCGTCCCACCGCCTACCTATATGATCAACTCTGGCCTACCCGAAGACCTTGTCCTTCAAACCTTTGACCACCAAGCCTTTTGCCTGGGGATTTGGGAAAGCAACAGTGAGGATGAAATGGAGCAGAAGAAGAATTTCTGGGAGGACTTCTCGAGTGGTGATGAAGATGAGGTGAAGGGGATGACCCGAAGTGGGTGTTTTTATAGTGACACTACAGAAAATGGGAAGGAAATATTGACAGAAGGCCGAGAGGTGGCCGAGAATACGGAGAATACTGAGGGAGATGTAGTGTTGCGGTAGCTAAAGAAGACCCGAGCACATTTAAGCATTTGAGAGTTGTTGTGTGCGTCTCAAGAACACAGCCGGGCTATGGTTGAGGCCTTGAGCAAGATAGTAGTGCCGGAAGACGCTAACCCCGCAATGTTTGTCGGGTCGGTATAAAAGGAAGCTCTGCAGATAACCTTTTTTGAGGAAGAACTCCCAGCTGAAGGAAGGAACCATAATAGGCCGTTATTCATCAGAGCTGAGGTGAGGGGTAAGAGGACATCTTGTGTGATGGTGGATGACGGCTCATCCATCAATGTGTGCCCATTGAAGATTTTGGCGAGGCTGGGTATAAAGCTGACAGATCTGAGTCCCTCTAATATGACTATCAAGGCTTATAATGATAGCAAGCGGGGAGTTGAGGGCACTTTTGCCGCGACGGTCAAGGTGGGCCCAATCGAGGATGAAGTTGAGTTCACAGTGCTGGATATCCCAGCCACTTTTGCCTTATTGTTGGAAGGCCGTGGTTTCATAAGCTTGGGGGCTTGCCCTTCACTTTGCATCAGGTTATTAAGTTCCCGTATGGAGGAGAGATTGTCAGAATCCGAGCTGAGGTGGACAATACTGTGGCCGCTTTGGAAATACAACCTTTCACGAGGTTCCAAGTGTCGGCAACTTTTGAGGAGTGGGTGGATCCTAAGGTGGCTAGAATCATGGAAAAAATGAAGTTCGAGCCGGGTAAAGGTTTAGCATTGCCAAACTTTAAAGGGCAGACTACCCGGAGGGGTTTGGGATACAGGTCTGACGAGGAAAAGTTCAAAATCAAGAAGAAAGGGCTAGAGCTGATGGAATGCTTTGTAAAGGCTTCGGGGTATCAAGGAGAGCCCGAACTAGTAGAAGTTAACGGGATTGTGGTGCCCGGATTTGAGATCTTTCAAGATGTGCTGGGTGAGAAGCCGCTGACATGAGAAGTCGTGAAGAAGAAAGAAGAGAAATGGGAAGAAGAGTTGATGAAACTCTCGAGGAAAATAAGAAGGCTAAGAAGAACCCAGTTGCGGAGGATGAAG
Source organism: Zanthoxylum bungeanum (assembly GCA_019454045.1). NCBI lineage: Eukaryota > Viridiplantae > Streptophyta > Magnoliopsida > Sapindales > Rutaceae > Zanthoxylum > Zanthoxylum bungeanum. The sequence continues at coordinate 61,724 of SKCR01025676.1, forward strand.
TGTCTGTGGATGATGAAGACATTTATCTTCCTGATTTATTTGAGTGTACTCCCGCATTTACTATCAATAAAGACAATCATTTTGCTTACTTTCCTGAGTCTCTTCCTCTTAACTTGCATAACTTGAGCATATTTGATATCAACTCAACTAAAACGAATGCATTCAACCTTGGTACGCCTGAAAGCCCTAAGGAAGTCTTAATTGCAAGTGAGGTTACCACCGAAGAGCAGAAGAATTTAGAAGGGATGTTGGTTAAATATGCCAAAGTATTCGCTTGGTCCTATGAGGACATGCTCGGGGTAGACAGAAGTATTGCCCAACATGCGATACCGACTTATCCAAATATGAAGCTAGTGAAGCAGAAGCTTCGAAGGATGAGTCCTGAATGGGCCGAGAAGGTCAGAGAGAAGGTTAAGAAGCAAATAGATGTGGGATTTCTGGAAGTAGTTAAATATCCCGAGTGATTGGCAAACATTGTGCCTGTGCCGAAGAAAGATGGCAAGGTCAGAATGTGCGTGGATTACAGAGATCTTAATAAGGCTTGCCCGAATGATGACTTTCCCTTGCCTCATATAGATGTGCTTGTTGATAGTGCGGCTTTATCAGCCATGTACTCATTCGCGGATGGGTTCTCGGGAAACAACCAGGTCCTTATTGCTGAAGAAGACAAGCATAAGATGACCTTTGTCACGGAATGGGGTACTTATTGCTACAATGTGATGTCATTTGGGCTTAAGAATGCAGGAGCCACTTACCAGCGGATGGCCACTACTTTATTTCATGACTTAATGCATAAAGAAATCGAGGTGTATGTAGACGACATGATGGTGAAATCAGAGACGAGAGACGGACACATAGAAGCACTGGAGAAGTTCCTTGAACGAGTTGACAAGTATAACCTGCGACTGAATCCTAAGAAGTTTGTGTTCGGCATAACGTCAGGAAAGTTGCTAGCACCGAAGACAGTTACTGAGATGCCAGCACCGAAGACAGAGAAAGAAGTCAGAGCCTTCCTTGGGAAAATCCATGCAGAAATCAGTACATCCGGTTCATTGCTAAGTTGACATCAGTATGTGAGCCTATCTTCAAACTGTTGAGAAAAGACCAGCCAGTAAAGTGGAATGAGCAGTGTCAGATAGCCTTTGACAAAATCAGAGAATATTTGGTGAAGCCTCCTGTTTTGAAACCTCCGAGATAGGGTAGACCCTTGTTACTTTATTTGGCTATTGAACCCGAAGCGCTGGGGGCGATAATGGTACAAGCAGATGAGACGGGAGTAGAGCATGCAGTCTACTACCTCAGTAAGAAGTTGCTTCCATATGAAGCCCGCTATCAGAAAGTGAAGAAGATCTGTTTGGCGGTAGTATGGGCGTCTAGGAAATTGCACCATTACTTCCAATCCTACAAGATCCGAGTGGTAGCAAAGGAGAATCCTTTGAAATACCTACATTCAGTGCCTTCGCTAGTTGGAAAGTTGGGCAGATGGTTAGTGTTGTTGACATTGTTTGATATCGAGTACCTTACTTCTAAGGTGATCAAAGGGCAAGCCGTGGTAGAGTTCCTGGCGTTGCAACCCGTTGAAGGGGATCAGTACAAGTTTGAGTTCCCCGACGAAGAAATCCAAGCTATAGTAGTCCAGGGGTGGAAAATGTATTTCGACGGAGCAGTGAACTGCAAAGGATCCGGAATTGGGATCGTAATAGTAACCCCTGAGGGAGAAACCTTGCATATGGCCAAGAGGTTGACGTTTGGAGTAACTAACAACATGGCCGAGTATGAAGCATATGCCTTCGGGTTGACTGCACCGATAGCCTTAAGAGCTAAGAATGTTGAAGTTTACGGAGACTCAATGTTGGTAATTCGACAGATACAAGGAGAATGGGAGTTAAAAGAAGAACGGTTGAAGCCTTACTTGTTCTACCTCAGAAATTTGGCACAGGTTATCTCTGACTGCAAATTCCAGCACTTGCCGCGAGAAGAGAATCAGATGGCAGACGCATTGGCAAGATTAGCTGCAACTTGGGAAAATCCGGAGAAATTGGTGATGAGACCACTGGTGTTGATAACAATGAGTAAACCTGTTTATGAGATAGAGATAATCTTGGAAATAGAGATCAAAGATGGAAAACCTTGGTATCATGATATCCAGCGGTACTTAGAATATGGGGAACTCCTGGAAGAAGCGAGCAGAATGGATAGAATAGTCGTTCAGAAGTTGGCTTCTCAGTATGTAAGTTTGAAATGAGAACTGTACAAGAGACAAGCAAATGGTATTCCGCTAAAGTGTTTGAGAAAAGAAGAGGCTCAAAAGGTAATGGAAGAAGTATATGCTGGTGTATGTGGACCGCATATGAATGGTTGAATCTGTCTCGTAAGATAGTAAGACTAGGTTTTTTCTGGTCGACCATGGATGCTGACTGCGTGAAGATGGAAAGGACTGTCATGATTGCCAAGCGCATGGTAACTTGAATCATTTACCGCACACAAAGTTGCATGGGCAGTCAGAGCCGTGGCCTTTCTCAGCATGGGGAATTGATATGATCGGAGAAATTCGACTGAACGTATCGAATGTACATCGCTTCATAGTAGTAGCAGTGGACTACTTTTCAAAATGGGTGGAAGCCGAATCATTCCGCAATGTTACAGCAAAGCAAATGGCAAAGTTCATAGCTCGAAATCTCATTTGTCGATATGGTATGCCACACCATGTGGTCACAGACAATGGAATCCAGTTTCAGGGAGAAACAAAGGCGATGTTACAGAAGTACGGAATAGGCCATCACAAGTCGTCACCTTACAGGCCGCAAGCAAATGGGGCAGTCGAGGCAGCCAATAAAACAATAAAGATGTCGAGTCGCATAAACCCATAAACGCTCCCACTTACGAGAACGTTGGGTACCGAACTTTGCCATGACTCTATAACCTGCCCCTGCAAGTCTAAATAAAATCTTCATATCTAAATTGTATTTATCCTTGACAGAAGCAAGCCCTAGGTTTGAGCGGCACATTAACAGTAGTCTCATAGACACTGGAGAAGCATCTACAAGACCCCGTTTTACTTTTCACCGCTTGGAAAATTTGGTTTGGGAGACCAGTGATTTCGATCCTGATATCATGACTCCCAAATCAGTAAGGATTTTCCGGTATTCGACAGCAACCTTATGGTCTGCGATGACGACATCGTCACCCAGAATACCATAATCCCTAAACCGGATAAACCCTGTTAGGCCACAATATAAGCCACAATATCACGTGGTGTGATAAGGTGAACAGTAGCCAGGAGGAGTAAAAGCCTAAAGGCTGACCGCAAACAATCATCCCCACCCTAGGTAAGTTTATCAGACAAAGGGGGAAGATGTGGATTGAATTGCTAACCAAGCAAGTATCAATCGGTGTAGTCGCGATGCCTCGTCCGAACCAAGTCTCAACTAGCAGAGAGATGAGCTGATAAGGCCCTCTATCTGTAGCTGGCAATAAGAAAGCTATAAACTATGGTCTTACCCGCTAGCTGATAGCCTTCAAGTTGCAAGGTCTTTTAGGGTTACAAAGATTGGGCTGATAAGCTACCATATGCCATGTGGGGGTACAGAACTTGGGTAAGAATGACAACAAGGCCACGCCTTACTCTTTGGTCTATTGAATGGAAGCTGTATTACCGGTGGAAGTTGAGATACATTCCACGTGGGTATTAGCAGAAGCAGAATTGCCTGAACAGAATGGGCCTCGCAGAGGTTTGAACAGTTAGCATTGATGGATGAGAAGAGGATGAAGTCCTTGCATCATATGCAGATATACCAGAAGAGGTTAGCTCGAGCATTCAATAAGAGGGTGTGTCCTACCAAGATCAGGAAGGGTGATCTGGTGCTTAAGCAGTCGAAGCCGTCGACAACAGACCCGAGAGGAAAGTTTAGACCAAACTGGGAAGGACCTTACATTGTACAGAAAGTAATGGGAATGGAGCAGTGAGACTGTCAAACCTGGAAGGGAATGAGTTCACCGAGCCGATCAATATGGACAGATTGAAGCAGTACTTTGCCTGAGGAAGAGAAGACCGAGTAGTCCACCGGCAGAAGACCTGACCCAACAGGATAGGAAACTCATTCATGCATGCATAATACACGTAATGTATTTTGCATTCTTTTTTTGGTGTTTGTTTTGTTTTGTATTCACAGGTTTCGAAGATGAAAATAGAGAAAGGGCAAAGACAAGCCAATCAGAAGCAGCAACAATACAGTCAGTTTCAGAAATGAATCAATATTAGTTTCGGGGATGAGTCCCAGGGTTGAGGCCCATATCAGTCAGTTTCGGGGATGAGTCCCAGGGTTGAGGCCTATATCAGTATAGTTTCAGGGATGAGTCCCAGGGTTGAGGTCCACGCCAGTATCAGTTTCGGGGATGGATCACAGGGGGCGAAGCCCATATTATCAGCGGTCGAAAGGAAGAATTCCATGAAATGAGTGAAAAAAAAAGAGAAAAAAAAAAGAGAAGTCTTTGATAGTTAAACATATGTCCGGTGATGACACTATTTACTGTAGGGAGAAACCTTAGAAACGATAAGTGCAAGATGTGCTCTCATCTGGTATTCTGAATGGATTGATCTCGGCTAGACTCCTGAGCACTTGATTACGAGATCTCAACAGTAGAAGCCTGAGTAGTTGGCGAGATGACTAGTTGAAGAGATGATGGATCAGTGAATGACCGTTTGCCTGGATGTCCACCCTGGTTTACTTATGCTACGATATATGATATGGTTGGAAGCAAAGAAAAAGTCTTTGCAATGAAAAGAAAAGAAAAATAGACCTCCTATATCCGATAAGCATGAAGCTACCCATGGGCGAGTATTAGGACTACCATGAGGAGAAATGCTACCTTAAAGGGTAGGTGTGTCAAAGAAGAAAAGAGAAAAGAAAAAAAAAGGAAAGAAAAAAGAATGAAAAGAAAGAGACATGAGAAAAAAAGAAGAAGAAAATATCATGTTGAGTATGACGAAGTAATCACAGAGTGTGATCAAGACACCTAGGTTGGTTAGACCCACTGATCCGATTCTCCGAGACAAAATCATCGAGTTGTCTTATTTAAGGATGAATCTGCAAAGGAACCTTGGCACACACACACTAGGAGTCTAGTTCAGATCACTCATTCAGACAATCAGATTTGAGTGTATTGAGTACTTTGAAGGTTCTATGGTTTCAACACGAAGTATTTGTTGAGGATAAAAATAGGTTTAACTATCAGGATTATCTCGTGAGAGGCAATACAGTATGTTGAAATGAACCATCACATTGTCAATATCAGTTTTAGGGATGAGTCCCGGGGGCAAGGCCCACATAAGTAACAATATCAGTTTGGGGATAAGTCCCAGGGGCGAGGCCCACATCGGCAATAATATCAATTTTGGGGATAAGTCACGGGGGCGAGGCCCACATCAGCATCACTATCAGTTTTTCCGGGTATGGAGACAATAATGCGACACTCTGGGTATGGAGACGCAACTGCGACGCCCCGGGTATGGGGTTTAGCATGCCATGTATGGCACTCTGGGTATGGAGACACTACTGCGACACTCTGGGTATGCAGACACAACTGCGACGCCTCGGGTATGGTGTTTAGCTTGCTGGGTATGGCACTCCGGGTATGGAGACACTACTGCGACACTCTGGGTATGCAGACGCAATCGCGACGCCTCGGGTATGGGGTTTAGCATGCCGGGTATGGCACTTCGAGTATGGAGACACTACTGCGACACTCTGGGTATGGAGACGCAACCGCGACACCTCGGGTATGGGGTTTATCACGCCGAGTATGGCACTCTAGGTATGGAGACACTACTGCGACACTCTGGGTATGGAGACGCAACCCCGATGCCTCAGGTATGGGGTTTAGCATGCTGGGTATGGCACTCCGGGTATGGAGACACTACTGCGACACTCTGGGTATGGAGACGCAACCGTGACACCTCGGGTATGGGGTTTAGCACGCCGGGTATGGCACAATAAAATCAACTCAACTCAAAGCAACAGGCAATTCAAGTGACAGCTGGCGAGCCAGGTAAGTAAAAATGCATTGCATAAACTTTGATAGGATTGTCATTGTCACACACTGCACAAGTCCTATCAAAGTGGGGGCGACTGTAGGCACTAAATTTTTGCATATAAGTCCCGATGATGAGTCTGTTGGTTATTATCTAGGTCCCAAGATCAAACAAGCGATGAAAACAATGTGTGAACACACCAACGGAGATAGCGGAATACTCACATCGATCGGTTGAGTCAATTTGGAGACGAATCAAGGCCAAATTGGCCACTGCCAAGGACGCCAAACTGCTGCAGTTCAGTGCCTCCATTTTCAGAATTTTGAGCTGACAAACGGAGCTCCAAGCCTCGTCTAACGGATCCCGGCTCATGGGCGAACCTCCCTACCACCTTTGCAAGACTCGTAAGTGTGCTAGCACTTGGATTTCCACCATGAAAATCCACTCTTGCTTCCCTATATGTCACGCCATTTCTGGTTCAAAACCAGTGAAGAAAAATGGCTGTTTTGGCGTGAAGAGAAGAGAGAAAATTGAGAGAGAAGAAGTTGTGTTGTGTGTTAGTGAAAAGCTTTTCCAAAAAGGCTTTATATATTTTTTCATAAAATATATATTAAAACATTTACCAAATGATTAATTAAAATCAAAAGTAAATATTTCCCTCCAAACACTATTTGAACAACTCACATCACTATTCAAATGTCACTTTAATAAAGTGATTTGATGTGTGTCTTTTACTCAATCATTCAATCAAATCAATCAATCAATCAATCACTCAAAGTGACTTTTGATTTGACGCTTGATGTGACGATTGATTTGACGCTTGATGTGACTTGCGTCGCCGCACTTGAATTCGAAATACGAATGCGCTCGCAATCACACTCGGGCTCGGGTTCGTTAATTCCAAATTAACGATTTTTCCGTCGCGTCGTAATTAAATGATTACGCCTAGCGAATTCACTATTCACATCGCTAACGAATTAATTCTAAATTAATTCGTTCGCCTGAATTAAAATCTAATTTTAATTCCGCGTCGAAATCTAATTTCATTTAATATATCGAATATATTAATTTACCTATTAATTCCAAATTAATCATTATCTCTCTCTAGACGATATTTTATCCTAGATAAAATATCTCCGTAATTAATCCTAGATTAATTTTCTCTCTCTTCTATATAATCCTAGATTAATTTTCTCTCTCTTCTATATAATCCCAGATTATTTAAGAGTGCGAGTTATGCGTCATCGGTGGATTATCGGGAAGCGACCCATGAGATCCCCGGATAAGTTGGTAGTAAATACGGTCGTCGGTGTATCCGAATCACGTACGTACCAAGTACTACGTTCTACCGATTTACGAGACAAGGTCGACTCCTAGCAAAGCACCAAGTCTACCAATTCTCCGGACATATCCATTTAAGATATTAAGATCTGTATCAAGCGTAGTATACCATTGTATTGTGCATATCGGCCCAGTATCGGATAGTCACGTGCTAGGGCTGGGGCTGGATAAGTGTCTGCCCCGTCCGAAACACATATCGGATGTCTGGTAACATAGTCTCTATAATCATATATTCATGACCTGGTCACAATATCCCGATTGGATGCGCATCACTCAAGAGCACTAGTACCGTATCCTGTGTGACATCATCTCCACTATGACTGAAGTGATACTTCCGTCTTGACATCACACCCAATACACTACGACTCTCTGATAAACCCAGAAGTGGTGTACGCAGAACTGGTTAAAGCCTTGTACCACCAAGACCAAAGTCTATCGATTATCGTAAGTATTAGCGATGTAAGTCTCAGGTTAAGACTATACACACCTACCTTGAATTCGGCCTCCCATAGACATATAGTCATAATACCAATGGGATTCCGAGGGGTCTATCCAGAGCGAAGCTGTTTCTCGTACTATCGGTGAAACACGACCTCCTATCGCACTTGCATAAGTATCCGATACTTATATATATGAGAACTATGCCGTGTGCCCTCACAACGCACACAAGTGCAATACTAGCCTATTCCGCATTATCGATGTCCAGTCTCGATAATACTCCGGCTATGGATATTTAATGATTAATCCTTCGGGGACTGATACTGTCTCATATCATTCTCAATCCAGGAACTAATCATAGGGACCTTTCTTCATTTATATATCTATGGTGATCTAATCACAAATGATGAGAGTGCAATTTCCTTGTCACATAGTTAATTTGCTACAACAACACAATGATCGGTGCAAATAGTGACGCTATGGGTCATTTTGTCCAACAGAGTCTCACATGGAGACACTACCTCTTTAAATTGTGGAAGTCGCGGGAAACGGATGTCGGAAGGGAAGAGTCAGACATTAACATCTTGTTGGATTTAATTCGCTTGTTTAGCTTCGGGTTCGCTTGTTGGACCTCTGTTTTAAAACACATCCTTAGCCCAAACCCTCGCAAGTCACACACCAAGCCCACACATTACCAAAACACACACCAGACCCACCAAAACAAACCCAATACATGCCCAAGAGACCAAACCCCACGCCCATCACATTCCAAAATAAACAAAATCACACATTAAACAACATGCTAAAATCAAGACAAATCACTTTCCCTAATTAAAAGATACAAATCAAATCTCATCAAACACCTTCCTAATTCAATTAAATCATATCCCTTATCAAAAGAGAAGAAATCAAATCAAATTAAAATACATTCCCTAATAATAAAAGTTTTTTTATTATCACACACTAATAAAAAATATCCCTCATAATTACACAAATCATTTTCCTTTTCATACAAGGTAAACCCTAACCTTTGCCTATAAAAAGAAGCTTTAACCCAACCTTTTCAACCCTAGCTCAATCTCACAAAAAACACAAAGAAAATAACCCAAGGATTCACGCCCACTCAGCAAGCAACGCAACCCACTCAGCCACTCATGTAACCCTAAAACCTTCATCCAGTAACCTCAGGCACAAAGCCCCCTCCATCTAGGAACCTTACGTACAAAGCCACCTGCCTTCACACTCCTTCACGCCAAAACAGTCTGCACCACGCTATAAAGCCACTCAACGCACACAGCTCACAAGCCCTCCTTCACACCCACTCACTGCCACCAATCCACGTACCAAGCAGCCTCACTCACTCCACATATCTCTCCAAACCACAGCAGCCCCACAACTTCATAAATTAACACGTACCAATCAGCTTTCATCCTTCACGCCTTCAACAAACCACACTGCCACCAATCCTCGTAGCAACACATAGCCCTCACGTACCCCTTCATCACTCACTGCCTCACGCCCCAAACAGCCCCCTAATTCACCAAACAAACTGCCCTAAACTGCACCTTTAAACTGCCATGAAAACTGCCCAACTTTACCGCATAAATACCCCCTAAAACAGTCCAAAATTCGCCCCCAAAACTACACCAGAAACTGCCCCGTAAAACCCACAAACCATTAGCCAAAATAGTCCCGCTTTACCACAAAACAGTGAGCCAATACCGCGACCAGAAATAGCCATAAAAATGGAGTAAAAGCGCAGCCCGAACAGCGAAACAGCGAAGGAAAATGTTAAACCAGAAAACCGGAGGAGTTGTTGAGCATCAACCCTTCCGACGGCCGAGTAACGCACTTCCAAGAGACGACTTAATAGGTTAGACCTGAGGGCACCTTTTTTATTTATTATCTTTTATTTTTATTTATTTTAGTACTTTATTTCATATGAGTATTGTGGATTGGTGCATGATGTGATTTCCGGATGAACGGAATATGTGTTCTCTCTTGCGGTATATCAGATGGAAACCGGACGTAAATTTCGTAGCCGAATCCGAATGGACGGTATTATGGTTTGCACTCGGGATACAATGCCACGTACCACTTGAGAGACACACATGTTTCGTCTCATCCAACCTTGTGTTCAAGCATGATTTAGTCTAATATGTTATTTATTTTTTTAAGCATGATTTAGTCTAGTATGTTATTTATTTTTAAGCATGATTATGTTATTTTTTATACATGTTATAGTTATTTTCTTTCGCAATAGGAATTTAATTTGCGTTTATGTTTAGGATGTTATTTATTCTTTGTATTTGATAATTCAACATGCTCATTGTGTGATATCGTATGTTTGCCGTTATGATAACATACTTTCAAAGCATGCAAACTTAGACGTAAGATTTACTTTCATGAATGCGAACTAGATCTAAGTTACTCTTGAACATAGATGTGGCGTAGACTCGGTTTAGTTCCCCCGCGGGCTATTCCGTACTCCCAACTAGGCCGTGAACCTAGAACGTGTCGTCAATTTCTGTGTCATACATTTATGTTTATGTGATAAAATCTCATAAAGCACTGTTCTAAGTTATTTAGTTAATCGAACATTTTCTTAATTTTTATCTTTATATCAATGACACAACTAGTCATATTAAAATATGTAACAATTGTTTATAAAGAACAAGTAACTATCCAATTGTCATAAGTGCTAATATCAAATATCAAAACAATCATTAAATATTATTTTAATTAACTAGACGGGAGATCTGGTATCCAATACATATAGTTGTCGTATTATGAGAATCAATATTCTCTATACACAATTATACACATCTCATTTCTTAAGCTTCATAATTTACGTTCAATTATTCATAACAATTACAAATGATTGATTAACAAAAATGTCGGACAATTGACTTCTAAAAGTCACTAAAAGTGAAGAAACGTCATTAAAAGATAAACAAATACTAAATGGGTTTTCTTAATCCTAGTCAAGAATCTTGAGACATGAACTAATTCAAGTCAATTCTTAATGAATAAGAAACTATTCTTTCTAGACTATTATATCCTTAAAAGATATCTATTTAGATTACCTAATCGTGACTTAGAAATCAAGCCACTAACCATCTTGATTTACAAGGAAATCGGAACAACAGTTCCCAATGGTTTTAAACTAATCTAACAATATTTTAGTCTACTATCTTTCTAGAACCTATTCTAGAATTACGCAACCATAAGTAAAGTCAGAAAAACCTATTCAAGTAATAAGCATGCAGTGGATAAGAAGTATAATTCTATAAATAATATAGAATAAAAAGAAAACAAAGCAGAATATTCCATAAAATTACGCACTGCTTTAGTTATTGATTTTTAACCGTGTAGTGTTTCCCAATACTTTTCGTAATACCATAATCCCCAACGGAGAATGGGAATTCAATAATTAAATCGAATTCCATAGTGAGAGTAGGATCTCATTAATATATTTCGACTCACAGCTTTGGCATGGTCTCGCCTACATATATTCATTTGGCAGACAACTCATTGTCAATCACTCACCAGTGACTCATGATTTTGGTCCTGGCCGTTTCTCGTTATGACAACTTTGGCACGTTCACAATGAGGCGTATCAAGGCTTCACTTGTCAATGACAAACTCAAGCTACCGATGTAGTCCTGAAAACTTTGGCACGTTCAGGATTTCCATTTTGACTTGAATTTGTCTAGTATCAATATACAACCGGCATGGATAAAATCTCATAACCTACACCCTCACAGCTTTGGCACGATCTCGGATGCAGTTATAGAAAGATACCCATAAACCGTACTGACAAGACGGACCAAGAAACATGTATCCAATACACGTCACTTTACAGCCTTATTTCTAAGCGGGGATTTTCCTCAGGAAGCTATACTCTACATCAAATGCATAATTTTAATCTAAATCATTTTCTAAACAATTCAATTCTACCTATAGAAAACATAACTCAATTTAACCATCAAATTTTCGTTAGCGTAGAACTGAAAAATCAAGAAACATATATAGATTATATGCATGTGTGAACATTAAAATTGGATTAAATATCAACTATCAAGCATGAATAATGTAATGGATGAAGTATCAGACCTTCTCTGATACCATTTTTGGGGTTTCAGGCGAAGGGCGCGGCGGAAGCACTTTTCGAGCGAAATCATAATTTTAAAACTTTTTCAAATTACTGACTAAATTATTCTATATCTAATATGAATAATTTATTCATATTTCATCTAAACTTATTTATTCGCTATCAAATAGCGAAATAAATATAAAGGAAACGTCGTGAAACTTTTACGAAAAATATTTTTCCGCAAAATGACGCAAAACACGTTTTTGACCAAACCAACCACCCGACACATATCGAGACTGCCCAGTTCAAATCCAATAGTGTTAGGGCAGTTCATGGGCTGCCCGAACAATGAAAAACTCACTGTTTAGACAGCTGTCACCGGGTAATGCCGTTTTTTGCTATTTTCGCTTATTTCAACTCCGAAACACTTTCCGGCAATTGTTCCAACTCCTAAAAACACATCTAATACATTCATAACACATTATTGTCATAAAAAAATTTCCAGTTTATTCAGATCTGATCCAGAATCGAAAATTATGATTTTTCATGCTTTAAATCCAATTTTTTCAACATTAATCAAATTAATCTCAACATCAATTCAAGTCACCACACATGAACCACCCAAGAACAATTCTAGGCATTACTTCCAATTCCATCCACCACAACCAAAAGCCATAAATTTTACAAGCAAAGAAACCCTAGAACCATTCTAAGAAATCAAGAGACAAGAAACTAATTTCAAGCTTAGGGGGTTTCGAAGATTACATTTAATACTCCAAGTTTCCTTAAGCATTTTCTTGATTTTTCTTCACTTCTTCCATGGATTTATCAAAAAAATTTTGAAACCCATTTTTTTTGTTTAGGTTCGGCTATGGTGATGGTTAATGGAATGAAGAAAACAAATTTTCTAATTAAAGGGAAGTGACCGACTAATAGGGGTATTTTGGGGATTTTAAAATTTTAATCAAATAAAATAATATTAAACTTTATGTTATCCAATCAAAATTGCACACATAAAGTATAATTAAATCTTGCCATGTGAACCAATAATAATTGGACAAATTTCATAACATTTATGAAATTTTTTTATTAATTAATCATTTAAATATTTAACAATTAAATATCCAAATAATCAATTATTATAATATTATTATATATGTATTTTTATTTAAAATAAATAACAAATACATATATTTATGGCATGTTTCAAAATCTCATTTGACGAATAACTAATGTGTATCTAATTGTATTATGTATCAAATATAAATACACAATAATTACGATTAACCAAAATCCCCTAATGCATGTGTTATCGTTTAACCGATTAAACGATTCGAATTAACTCATTTAATTCGATGAAGTATTACAAATAATCTGTATTATTCATATAGCATTGCCCAAGTGCTCAACAAGTACACTTCATATTGTGGGACTCTCTAAGTTTAGGTTTATCCGTCGCGGAATCCAATTTTGTGTCCATAATTCATCCACTCATGAATCATGACGACCACAAATAATCTCGCTAAACTATGCAAGTCGAGGTCATTGCTTACGTATAACACTCGGAACTGATTTCCGAAGTTATACCACGGCCATGGATTTACTAGATCGTAAACACATAAGGATGCCTAAGCCTTATACACAGGACTGACGGATCATATCTTAATACGTACTGGTATCATGAGCATCAGTCCACACACAACGAACATGCGGAGGTCTGTGTTAGTGTGTCCTACACATGACAAGGATCTCTAAATATGATTCTAGTGTGAATTAAACAAGTGGAGTTGTGGAAATACTCACTTTGATCGATTGAGAAATTTCAAAACTTTCTTTGGATGTAGAAGCTCCAAGCTTTGAAAATGAGTTCCAAACTCTTGGGTGAGTTTCCTTATCACCTTGTAAGACTCCTAAAGTGATAGCTTTAATGGCAAAATTGAAACAAATTTTTTCTATAGAGAGGGAGAAACAATCGGCCACAAGGAGAGGAAGAGAGAAGATAATGAATAGTAAAGTGTTTAGGTTGTTGTGTGTAATAAATAATCCAATTACTTTTTGCCAACTACTTACATCACAAATAGTGACAAGTTGATGTAAGTTATGGGTCCCACCCAATTTAAATTCCAAATTCAAGTTGGCTTACACAACACACTTTGGGTCCGGGTTCGTTTAATCCGATTAAACAAATTTTCCGTCGCGACGTAATTAAATCCAATTTAATTAATTAATAACGCCTAGTAAAATTATTACGAAAGTCGCTTATGAATTAATTCCAAATTAATTCGTTCACCCGAATTAAAATCCAATTTTAATTCCGCATTGAAATCATATTTCAATTAATATATCCAATATATAATTTAATCGATTAATTCTAAATTAATCGCGTTCTCTCTTCTAAACGAATTTAATCCCAGATAAATTATTGTCGTAATTAATCCCAAATTAATTTTCTCTCTTAATTAATCCCAGATTAATTCTGTTCGAGTCAAATGTCATTGGTGAATCTTTGGGAATCGACCCAAGAGATCCCTGGATATGTTGGCAGTAAATTCGGTCATCGGACTATCCGAACATATGCGTACCCCGTACCACGTTCTCACCAATTTACAAGACATGGTTGGCTTCTAGCAAAGCACCGTGCCTACCCAATTCTCCAGAAATATTCAACGAAGAATATATAATATGTATCAGGCATAGTATACAAAGTATTTCGTAATACAATCCAGTATCGGATGTCACATGCTAGGCCTAGGGCTGGAATTGTGTCTGCCCCGTACGAAGCATATATCGGATCCCGTGTAACTAGTTTCTGTAATCAGATAATCATGACCTAGTCATATTATCCCGATAGCTACATGATTTAAGAGTACTAGTACCGTATCTTGGGTGATCATCATCTCTATATGACTGAAGTGATACTCCCATCTTGACATCACTCCCAATACACTACGATTCTCAATAAACCCAGTAGATGCGAACATAAAACTTGTTAAAGCTTCGGATGACAAAAACCAAAGTATACTGATTGTCGTAAGTATTAGCAATGCAAGTCTCGGGTTAAAGATCACATACACCTACCCTTATTTAGATTCCTATAGACATATAATCATAATACCAATGGGATTCTGAGGGGTCTATCCAGAGCGAAGCTGTTCCCGGTCTAACTACTAATATAACCTCCTATCACACTTGCATAAGTATCCAATACTTAAATATATAAGAACTATGTCGTTAAGCTTCCATAACGCGCATAAGTGTAATACTAGTCTATTCCGCATTATCGATGTCCAGTCTCGATAATACTACGACTAGGGATATTTAATGATTAAACCATTTATGGATTAATACTGTCTCATATCTTTTGAATCTGGTTTAACCATATGGACTTTTATCATTTATAGATCCAAGTAATCCAATTACAAAATGATAAAATAGCAATTTCCTTTGTCACATAGTTAATTTGTACAAAAATACCATGTCTTTTACAAATAGTGATGTTATAGGTCATAATTGTCCAACAGTCTGATCATGAATAGATCAGTGACATGACTGTCATCAAAGTGTGTAGGATAACTCATATATCCCAATGTGGTATCTCAAGTCAAAGGACCAATATGCTCGCTCAACTCTAGAAGGTTCCTATTGACGTTGGTGTATCATCTATTAGGAAATATTTTGTGAGTCATTCAATGCTTATCAAATAAACACCTACATGTCTATACGAATCTCCCGAGACTCATGGTTCATTGGGATAAACCATCAAACTAAGTCACGATATACGACATGTACTAGTCTCAGCGGATTTTACTAACCGACCCGTGTTAGTAAATCTTGACTAGGAACTTTATTTAAGGATATGCATCTTATAGTGCGCTTCCCAATGTCAATTACAAACTATGTTGTAACTGCGCACTACATTGTAAATCCTAGGGTCTTTATCTAATATACGCGTATCACTAAACCAAATTTAGTTCCGATCTAATCATAATCAGATATCTAATCTTAATTAGAGCGAATAAGTGTATAAAGACAAGGGTGCTACCATTAAATTAGTAATATTATGGAAAATAGAATTGCTAGTATTCATGAATCAGATATAAATACGATCTGGATTTTCACTATGAGCACCAACCCTAAGAGATTTGACGTCAGACATTCCTAGCAATGGCAGGGTCCGAGAAGGGCAGTTAGTAATCAGTTTGGGTTCACCACATACTCAAAGGCTATCCTAACTACCGAGGACCTAGGCCTAAAGGCTCTAAACGTCCTAACAATGGCCACAAATAGTAAGTCTCTTCCTCAAACATCAAACCAAACATACGACAAACAACAAACACATAAAACCCAAAAATCAAACACCCCAACCCACAACCCATCATTCGACCAAGAAATACATGCACCTTACACCACCCAACCAACCCGAAACACGCATTTACAACACATAACAGAGGCAAAAGGGAAAAAACATGATAGAAAGCAGTAAGAACAAACAAGCACAAATACATGAACTTTCACAAGCAGCAAATGATCACGAAAAGTTTCAGTAATCGAAAAGAAGGAGGTGCAGCAGAAAACTTTTTTGATTCAAGAGGAAGTATCGACGGTTGGTCAGGTCAGTCTTGAAGTTTGCTGATCTCAGACAAATGAAGAAATGGTCTTTTGCGCTTCAGAAGTACTGGTTCTTGTAAAAGAGAGAGATGAGTGTTGCTTCCCGTTTTTGTAGACAGTTCGGGGCATTTCTGCTCGTTAGATCAAAGAGAGGCCTCAAATGCACTCCGCGTGTCGTTTTCAAGTTCCATCTACTCAGACTGTGATGAACGGCTAAGATTAAAAACCCTTCGGCTGCCCCATGGTCGGTTGATTGTTTTGGCTTTTGGTGGGAGGATCACAGATGCTTGACAAGTGTCGCATCCAGACTAAACCCTAGAAGGATTTGATGGGCATTTAGGAGGATATGATGGTTTATGGTTTCCAAGGGACGGCTACCAGAATGGTAAATGGGGTATTTACTTTAAGCCAAAGGATCATTTGGATGGATATGCGAATCCTCAGTGACCGAGCACATGAAGATGACAGATACGGCCTGATTGGTAGCCGAGGTAGTTTTCACTGTGGCTCTTGGAGCCGACCACCGACCGGCTGATCAGTATACATCTGACTTTGTAGTTCCCGGTACCAACTCGCTCAACTCATTGAAACTGAGAACTATGGGACAGATATTGATGGTTATTTTTATGATAAAGTATTTGAACAGTTCAGAAAGGGCAAATATGGAATTTCTCCTTTTTAAAAGGAAGAATGATCTGAGGTTATTAGTCGCTCTTCAACCAGGCGTAGAGTTCGGACCCGGCCTCTCGGATCTGACCGATCAAATGACATATAATGGTGTAGGTTTCAAAGACCGAAAACATCAGAGCCGAGACCAAACATGACAGTCTGGTAGCTCGGTTCGGCAGTATCTTTCTTTTTGAGTCTTGAGAATGAGCTCAGAAATCTTGGGTCAGAACGGAGGTGGGTGTGGCAGTGCGGCTCATTGTCTAGTCGTCCCCATGACACCCGACGTGTGATCAGGACCGTTTGGACTTTTCCCTCGAACATGTACCACCTTTACAGGCTATCATCATAAATGTTGAGTGTGGCAGTATATAAAATAGAGTGATTTGATGGGGAGTCAAATGGCAGGCTTTCTTTCGGCGAGGCAGTTGGGACAGAGAGCTTGTCAATCAACCGGACATCCACGTGGCTGACGTCATAGAGATATGGGAAAGTATTTCTCTTAGTATATAATGGGTGAGTAGTCTCATTTGTATAGGTTGGTTAGAAAAAATCTCACAAAGTAATATTTTGTAAGAACTCCACAAAGCAAACAGCTCGGTAACGTCAGACCACTCTTGAAAAGAGGTCCTCCGAGCTCGGTTTGGTAATAAAATTAACACTCTACATTGTTTCCATGGACATAGGTTGGATTCATTTCGCCGAACCACGTAAACCTTCTTGTCGATCTTGTGTGTGTTTCGTTTTCTACTAAATTTGCTTTTGGTCCCCCATAACCAAATAAATTCAAGGTTGGAGGAGGATTGTCTCGGGAGCACTATCCCAATATTGCCCATAGAACTAAAATCACCTGTCAACAGAAAGAAATAAAATAAAATAAAAACAAAAAATAACAAACTCTAAGGCAAAGGTATAATAAACCTTGATCTTGGAACCCTGAGTTCCTGATATCAATTGATATGATTCAAATGCGGAAACGAAATCCCAAAAACCTCATTCATGATTTTGTTGGGACAAAACATTCCAAGATCTCGCAAACCCTTAAAGATCTTGTCCTAAGAACTCTTGTTGATGCCTTGAAAGAATTTTGAACAACTTTTATATTTGTCACAAAGATCGACAATCTTTTGATAAAACTTGTTCTCAAGAGAACAAATAAAGAATCTATCTTTCTGAACTCATGTTAGTTTCAAATTTAGGGCACAATGTAATCTCTATTAGATTGCTCAAAAGAATGTTTAAATATTACATGTGAACCCTAATTTTAATATAATTAAAAGACCAAAATAAGCCTAATCCTAAAAGTAAGCCAATATTCCTAATATAATAAGATCACGTTAATGACCAACTTGCATGTTGCAAGTTCATGCGTAATGAACAAAAGTGCATGCCTTAATGACTTAAACAACATACATGCGTTAATTACTTAAATAACATGAATATGTTAATTCAAACCAAGCTAGAATAACTAATGTAATTCTAATCATGTCTAAAATAAAAATAAATGACAAAATTATTGGGAGAATATGTTATTAGTCATTTTATAACATGCATTATTCAATCGAAATAATTAAAGAGGCCATGCATATAATCAATTGAACATAAGCACAAGAATTGGAAAAACCTAGAACTTATTATGTAAAAGGTGATGAACTTGAACCAAGTCGAGAAAGTCTATGTCCTCAAGAATTTATTAGCCCCGCTTTGGTGCACTACAGATCTCTTGTGGCTAATGTTCACCCAGAATATTTGGTTGCTTCTTATTAAATGGGCACTCCTTTCTTCAAGAACTTGAACTATGACAATGGTGGAATTTATTTTAAGGTTGCAATCCTTTAAAATATTATGACCCTCCAGCATACTCTTCACTTTAAAGGGTTATATCTATTCACTTTAAAGACGTATCCCTTCAATTTGTGTCTTCCCTAAAGGACACATATCAATGGACATTTCTTCTAATGAGACACTCTATAAATATACATGTTTATATAGAAAATTTCCTACAATCCCATACAATTTTCTAAATATTAATACAAACTTCTCTAAGAGAGTTTCTTTGAAATGAAATTGCATCAGAATATGTAGTTTTCACCTTGAACATTTCGTAGTGAATGGCTATCGGATTTACTTGACAAACCAGTGACTCATAGTCTTAAACGGTTCCGCTATTAGTGTAAACCAAGACAACAGCCATCACACATCTTCACTTTGACCATTTTCCATTCTACGTTTATAGTAAATTTGGCCATGAACATCGGTCATAGCTTCAAAAAGTACTTTAGGGAATCTGGTCTCTTAAAATTCTCATGGTCACGGCCTCACTTCTTACCTGAAATATGTGATATACTATAAAGAGGTATTTTATCTTTACCCCTATTAGAACTCTTATCCTAATATTGTGATCATTAAAAGTCTTCGCTTATCATAACCTTAGACAACATTCTACGTCATTAAAGGAATGAGAAAGAGTATAGAACTCTACAGAGCTTATTTTGAATTGCACAAAGTTTCGATTGTCCCTTTTGAATCTAGATCTTTGGATCTCCATTCAGCTAGGTTGGGTTTCCATAGTGATAATTCTTAATTTATAAGCTTCAAGCTCATTCCCCTCGATGACTTCTCAACTTGCTCTCAAGGTAAACCTTAAGTAAGTGGATCCACTAGGTTTTTCTTTGATTTGACATAATCCATTGATATTATGCCACTTGAGAGTAGTTGCCTTGTGGTATTCTTTCTTCAACGTATGTGTCGAGACTTATCATTATACATTATATTTTGGGATGTCTTAGTAACCGATTGACTATCACAATATATGCTTATAAATGGCACAAATTTTGGCCAATTTGGAATATCCTCTAAGAACTTTTGAAGCCATTTCGCTTCTTCCACTGCTTTTTCTAATGTTATGAACTCAAACTTCATAGTAGATCGGGCCATTCACATTTTCCTCGAGGATTTCCATGACATGGCTGCACCACCAAATGTGAAAATAAATCCACTTGTGGATTTAGAATCCATTGTATCAGATATCCAGTTAGCATCAATGTACCCTTCTAGAACAGTAAGATATCTTGTATAATGCATACCATATTTTCAAATGTCTATCAGATGCCTCATAACTCTTACTATGGTTTTCCAGTGGTTATGCCTTGGATTACTTGTGTATCTATTTAGTCTATTAACAGCTTGAACGATATCTGGTCGTGTACAATTTATAAGATACATCGGACTTCCGATGATTCTCGAATACTCTAATTGCGATACGCTCAAACCAGTATTCTTTGACAAATGAAGAGTTAGGTCTACATGAGTTCTAGCTACGTTTAGATCTCTTTTGTTATATTTCTCAAGTATTTTCTCAACATAATGAGCCTGAAATAATATGTATCCCAATGATGTTCTGGAAGTCTTAATTCCTAGGATCACATCAGCTACTCCTAAATCTTTCGTGTCAAAATTTTTGGTCAATACTTTCTTGGTAGACTGATCATCTCATGATTGCTACCAATTATCAGCATATCGTCTACGTAGAGACACGCAATGACATATCCTTTTTGAGTTGATTTAACGTATACACACTTATCACACTCATTGATTTTGAATCCATTTGACAACATTTCTTTGTCAAATTTCTCATGTCATTATTTAGGTGTTTGTTTTTATCCGTATAAAGATTTTACAAGTTTACACATTTTGTGTTCTTGTCCGTGGACATTGAAACCTTCTGGTTGTTTCATGTAAATTTCTTCATTTGATTCACCATTTAATAATGGCGTCTTTACATCCATTTGATGTATTTTAAGACCAAATATGGTTGTTATGGTTATAAGTATTCTTATTGAAATTATACTGGTCACTGGCAAATAGGTATCAAAGTAATCAAGGCCTTTTTTGTCTATAATTTTTTATGATAAGTCTTACCTTGTACTTATCTATTAATCCATCCGGCTTCATCATCTATTTGAAAATCCATTTGTAACCCAGTGTTTTACTACCTGGAGGAAGATCAACCAACTCCCAAGTATGATTGTGAATGATAGAATCAATCTCACTATTGATATCCTCTTTCTATAAAGGTGCCTCCAAAGAAGACATATCTTCTTTATAACTTTCAGACTCATTTTCCAACAGTTATATCAGAAAATTTGGTCCAAATGATTTAGACGTTCTTGCTCTTTTGCTACGTCTAGATTCATTTTCCTCAACATTTTCACGTTGATCTGATTCTTGATTAACTTGATCACTAATTATAGCATTATCAATAATTCTTTTGAGAGACTTTATTCTTGGTTTTTCTTTACAATAAAATGTCTCTTCAAAGAATGTCGCGTTTCTTGACTCAATTATCATATTTGGATTGGTGTTAGAAATTTCAGATTTATGTACCAAGAATCGACACGCGATACTATTGTGAGCATATCACTTAAGTATACAGTTAACATTTTTTGGTCATATTCTCACCTTCTTAGGTCTTTGACGAGACACCCCCATAATTTCATATATTTGTAGGAATGTGTGTGACCTTTCCATAATACATATGGTGTCTTGTCCAATCTTTTGTGAGGTAACTTCTTCAGAATGTAGTTGGCGGAAAGCAAGGTTTCCCCCCTATAAGTTCTGAGGTAAATCAGAGATTGTCAACATGGCATTGATCATTTCCTTCAACATTCAATTTTTGTGTTCCGCAATTCCATTTTGTTGAGGCGAATAAGGAGTATTTTTTCGTGAATAATTCCATTATTGGAACAATATTCACTGAATGGTGACACATATTCATTTCCCCTATCACTTCTAATTCTTTTAATTTTCTTGCCAAGTTGATTTTCAACTTCGTTCTTATAGTGTATAAATCTCTCAATAGCTTTATATTTGCTCCTATGCAAAAACACATAGCAGAATCTTGTTATATCATTATAAAAATGACAAAGTACTCTTTACCGCCTCTTGTTTTCACAATATTCATATCACACACATCGTTGTATATAAGTTCCAAGGGTTCAGAACTTCATTCTATGGAATGAAATGATGTTCTATTCATTTTCACTTCAACACATACTTCACATTTATGTTGGTTGTCAAATGTAAATTTAGTTATAAGATCTATGTTAATTAATTTACACATTGTATCATAATTAACATGCCCCAACCTACCATGCCATACATTTTATGACTCAATAATATAAGTATATGATGTAGCTTTAATATTATTAGCATTGTGTCGATTGATAGTCATTAGGGGATCTTTCATTGCACCTACTGAGCCCATGCGCTCGATTGAGTCACGCATACAAGGAATTAAAAAGACAATAATATCAGACTTAGTATGCCCGATTGAACGTATCTTGCATTCAACCGAACACACATCAACCGGCGCGGCAAAGCATCGTGGTAAAGGGTTTTAACCCCTCCCCATAGGGGATCTTTCATTCCACTTACTAAGCCCATGCGCTCGATTGAATCATGCATACATAGAATTAAAAGCAATAATATCAAACTAGTATGCCCGATTGAACGTGTCTTGCATTCAACCGAACACATATCGACCGGCGCGGCAAAGCATCATGGTAAATGGCTTTAACCCTTCCCCGTAGGGGATCTTTCATTCCACTTACTAAGCCCATGCGCTCGATTGAATCATGCATACATAGAATTAAAAGAATAATAATATCAAACTTAGTATGTCCGATTGAATGTATCTTGCATTCAACCGAACACACATCAACCGGCGCGACAAAGCATCGTGGTAAAGGGCTTTAACCCCTCCCCATAGGGGATCTTCCATTGCACTTACTAAGCCCATGCGCTCGATTGAATCATGCATAAATAAACAACATGCATAATTCAAGTGACGAAAAATAAATAAACCAATGCAACACAAAACGAAAGAGGGTGCCATTTACTCAAGCGGTACGTGGAGTTGTATCCCGAGTACAGATCATACTACCGTCCATTCGGAATCGGCTATGAAATTTATGTCCGGGTTTCCATCCGATATACCGCGAGAGTTGACACATCTCTCATTTTATCCCAAAGTCACAACATACAACATCTCATAATTCATGCATATTTATCTACTCAAGGGCCACAACATGCATTTCAACATGACAATCATGCAAGCAATACTCAATAAATAATACCAATAAAACAGAAAACGAATGTGGAAAATACCCTCAGGTCTAACCTTTTTGCCAACTTTCAGGCTTGCGTTTCACGGACGTCGGAATGGTACAGCTCCTCACACCGCAACTTTTCTGGTTCACTGGTTTGCGTTTTACCTCGCTGTTTCGCTGCTCAAGCTACAGTTTTGACTCCATTTTGCTGCTGTTCCTCGCAGTTTCGCTGCCGTATTGTTGGTCACTGTTTCAGGTGTATAGGGGACTGTTTTGGCTCAATTTGGGACTGTTTTGGGGTATTTTCGGGGACTGTTTTAGGGTAGTTTTGGGTGCAGTTTCGGGACTGTTTTGAGGGTAGTTCGGGGACTATTTTAGGGGTTTATTGCTTGCTCTCGGCTGGTCAGTGGGCAGTTCACGTGCAGGGGCTTATGGGTGGCAGTTTATTCACTATTTTGGCTGTGTAGGGGCTATTTCTGTGTGGTTTGACTGTCTTGGGCTGACCTTAGGCAGTGTTTTAGGAGTGAAATATGGGCTGTTGTGTGGTTGTTATTTGCGTGAGTTTGAGGCAGTTTGTGGAGGCTGATGAAGGTTATGTGAGTGGGCTGTGAGTTGACCGAGAGGAGTGTGGCAGTCTGTGTTGTTCACGTTACTTGTTGATGATGAAGGGCAGTGTGCTGGGTGAGGGGCGCTTATAGCTTGGGTGTGTGGCGTGAGGTCGAGGCTAATGGCGTGTTAAGTGGAGTTGAAGGGCAGATTAGGGTGCGATGTGTGTGGTGCGTGAGTGGGGTGCTGAACGAGAAGGTTTTGATGGATTTTTGGTTTATTTTCTTTGTGTTAACCGTGAGTCAGTGTTGAGAGGTAGCCCTTAGGGGTGATTTAGTGTGTGTTTTATAGTTGTCAATTAGGGTTTGCATGGATAGGGATTTGTGATATCTAATTAGTGTCACAAAAGGAAAATATATATTTGATTGGGGGACAAATTTTGGTGAATTATGAAGGTTGAATATTTAGTTTGTGTTGATTAGGCATACAATATTTAAGTTAGGAATAATATATTTTTTAATTAGGAATAATATTTGTTGATTGATTTTAATTAGGCATGCAATTTCTTTAATTTGGGTAAGTATTTTTATTATTTTGGTAGGGGATTATTTAGATTTTATTTGTTTTATTTAATTTGGTATATGACTTAATTAATTATTTTATTTAATTACATTATCTAATTAATATTTAACTTAATATTTAATTTAATTTGGGTGTGTTTTAAGTGGGCTAAATGGGCTTGGGTCATGAGGCTAACAACAAAACCAGAAATACCGACTCTGTTCGAACGCCCATTCGAACGTTACACGAACGTCTGCAATCTTTCTGACGTTCGAACGAAGAGTAACGAACGCAGCACTAACGAAGACAGTGAACTTGCGAAATGAATCTGATGACGTACTTATTCTGAATTTCCCCTTCCGACCTCCGTTTCCCGTAATATCCTTAGCTAAAAAGGTAGTGCCTCCAACTGAGACTCATTATCGGGTTTCACATGCGAAAATGCAATGCCTACAGTCGCCCCCACTTTGATGGGACTTGTGCAGTGTGTGACTTTGAACAATCCTATCAAAGTTATGCAATGTATTTTCACTTACCTGGCTCGACTACTGCCTCGAGCTGAGTTGGTGCTGCAGTGGACCTCGATCCTGGGACGCATCCCAATAACTGCAACCGACAACGGGGGCACCTCGACCCAATACCACTGACAATAGGGACCTCGCCCTCGAACTGATGATGTAGTGGGCACCTCGACCCTGGGCACCTCGACCCGGAACTACAACCGACAATGGGGGCACCTCGACCCTGACAACGGGGGCCTCACCCTCAAGCTGATATGGGCCTCGCCCCCAAGCTGATATGGTGTGGAGCCTCGCTCCCAAGCCGATATGGGCCTCGCCCCCAAGCTGAAATGATGTGGGGCCTCGCCCCCAAGCTGGCATGGGCCTCGCCTAAGATTCATTCCTGGATTCATTCCAAAATTCTGACGGTGCGGGCTAGGATTCATTCCAAAAAAAACTGATGATGTGGGCCTCGGCTTTAGGATTCATTCCTGGATTCATTCCTAAACTCTGATGGTGTGGGCCCTGACGCTAGGATTCATTCCAAAATTCTGACAATGTGGGCCGCGGCCCTGGGATTCATTCCAAAACTCTACTGATGTGGGCCTCGACCTTGGGATTTATTCCCGGATTCCTTCCAAAATTCTGCTGACGTGGGCCTCGACCCTGGGATCCATTCCCGGATTCATTCCTGGATTCATTCCAAAATTGTGAGAGATTCATTCCAAATTCTGAGAGATTCATTCCCTGGATTCATTCCAAATTCTGATAGATTCATTCCCTGGATTCGTTCCAAATTCTGATAGATTCATTCCCTGGATTCGTTCCAAATTCTGATAGATTCATTCCCTGGATTCGTTCCAAATTCTGAGAGATTCATTCCTTGGATTCCTTCCAAATTCTGAGAGATTCATTCCCTGGATTCGTTCCAAATTCTGAGAGATTCATTCCCTGGATTCGTTCCAAATTCTGAGAGATTCATCCCTGGATTCGTTCCAAATCTGAGAGATTCATTCCCTGGATTCATTCCAAATTCTGAGAGATTCATTCCCTGGATTCGTTCCAAATTCTGAGAGATTCATTCCCTGGATTCGTTCCTGAAACTGTACTGTTGCTGTTTCTGACTAGCTTGCCTTTACTGCTTTCTCTATTTCTTTCTTCGAAACCTGTTAACATAAAACAAAACAAACACAAAAAGGATGCAAAATGTGTTACGTGTATGCATGAGTTTCCTATCCCGTTGGGTTAGGTCTTCGGTCAATTCCCTTAGTGACAGCTCGGTCTTCTCTTCCTTAGGCAAAGTACTGCTTCAATCTGTCTACGTTAATTGGTTCTGTGAACTCATTTCCTTTCCAAGTCTAACAGTCTCACTGTCTTCATTTCCCAATTTCTGAATGGCCAACTTATCTTTTCTGCTTGCTTCTTCTGAGGATTCCCTACGTTCTGAGTATCATAGTACCAAGATTGAATGCTTTCATCACATGCATTCATGTTGCAAGTTGAGGAGTGGAGATTCAGGCAAGTAAGCGAAATGAACTTCTTTATTATTGTTGAGAAAAAGGTTCGAACAAGCAGACAAAATCAATGTCTTTA
Organism: Zanthoxylum bungeanum; assembly: GCA_019454045.1. Taxonomy (NCBI): domain Eukaryota; kingdom Viridiplantae; phylum Streptophyta; class Magnoliopsida; order Sapindales; family Rutaceae; genus Zanthoxylum; species Zanthoxylum bungeanum. The sequence goes on from SKCR01025676.1 coordinate 88,214, forward strand.
TTAAAAATGCAAGATAAACTTGGAGAAACAGCAGTGCCTTCTTCCTCAGCCTCTGGTTCTTCGTTGTTATTATCCTTTATCCCCATGTGAGAAGCTTGCTGGTTGAGGGTTTAGAGGACAAAGATTTCAGGCAAGCCAAAGTTGATCATGGTGGTGGGATGGAGTGGTAATTTGGTAGAGGATTCCTGTGTGTGCTGGGTTGCTCTCTTTCTGGGTCAGGTATTTTGTGGGTGTCAATCAGGTCTTGGATCTCATGCCTAAGGCGGGGGCAGTTGTCAGTTTCGTGACCCTTTTACTGGTGAAAATAACAGAATAAGTTTAAGTCAAGGTAGTGCGGCACAGGGCTGGGGAGTGGTTTAGGTTCCAAGGGTTTCAGGAGTCCTTGCATCTTCAATTTCTCAAACACCTTTGATAGAGGTCTTCCCAAGTTGGAGAAACGTCTGTTTCTGATGGCAGTGACCTCAGCACTGGAAGACTTGGCTTCAGGATGTCCCCCAAAATTCCTTCTATTCTAGCCATAAAACTTTCTGTTTTCAGCCTCTTCTTCCTCAATATCCATGACAGTTTCCCTCAACTGTCGAAAATCCGCAATCATTGAAGTCATCCTCCTCAACTTGCCATAGATCGAGGGTTTAGTGCCCTTGATGATCATTTTAATCTGGTCCTTCTCAGAGGGCCGAGTCTGCATTTTCAGAAGCTGGCTTCTCTAGCGGTCTACATACTCATTGAAGCTTTCTTATGGCTTCTGCTTAGTGTTCTCCAAATCACAAAGTGACAAATCAATCTCTAAGTCTGTAACATACTGTTTCAGAAAAGCATCAGCTAGTTCCTTCCAATCTTCCTTAACCTTCTTCTTAAGGCTATGATACCAAACCACATGTGCCCCCTCGAGTGACATCCCAAACATCTTTTGGACTTGGCGTTGTGATAGGCCCATTGAACTCATGACTGAGACATATTGCTGCAGATGGACCCTCGGGTCTCCATTCCCATTAAACTTGGCCATGTCGGGCATTTTAAACCGAGCTGGCAACTGTTCTCCGAAGGTCATTGCCTCATAATCTAACAACTCTTCATGTTTACCCCTCATTTTGCGGGTAACTGACTCAACTGATCCCAAAGCTTCTGAAATTCTGCCTGAGACCCAATCACTTTGCCTGTTGCATACTCTGCCATGTCATCATCAAAAATGGGGATATCATCCCCCAACCCATTCGGAGGCTCCTCGCGCCTCACATTCTCAGAATTTCCCCCAGCACGGGGCACATCCATATTTGTCATGGCAGTAGTCAAGGCTTACAAATGTTCAGTAATCTTGGCGAAACCATTTTCTAACTGATCTATCTGGGATACCTCATTATCGGATGTACTCATATCTGTTACCGGTCTTTTAGAGAGTCTTCTCTCTTCCCTAACCCAACGGGAATCTATGATGTCTTTTTGAGACATAGAGGGTGTTAACAGGATATATGTATGTATGAGGTGCATGAGATGCGTGTAACATATAGAACATACTAAATCGACTAAAATTCTCAAACAAATCGGCCCGTTATCATTTTAGAAACCTTTGGGCTAACTGTCATTGGAGTGAACTCGTCCCAGTTTAAATGGCCCAACAAGTTCACATCTCATGGCAAGGAGCCCAACTAAATCCAAATGGTAATGTTCCGAACACAAGCACAAAGTGGCCCATCAACACTTAGAGCCTTGGCCAATCATCAGTCATGAAATACGTTCTTGTCCCAGTTTAAATGGCCCAACAAGCCAATATCCCATGACAAATGGTCCAAATGGATCCAAACGACGATGTTCCCAAACACAAGCATAGAAGAAAGATAATGCAAACATAACGTAATAATTTCTACAGAATGGCCCATCAACATTTCAAGAAGCTTTGGGCCCAATGGTCATAAGGTACGAACTCGCCCCAGTTTAAATGGCCCAGCAAGTCCGCATTTCTGACAATGGTCCAACTGCGTCCAAATGAGGATGGTCCACAAGCACATACTCATGGAAATAATTGTTAATTTAACCATACAATCCCGGTCTATGGGTGGGTTCACAAGAGTGTAGACAAAGGCTCTCATCGGCGAAGGATGGCCCACAACTAGGTCTCCCCAATCAAGGGTTCGAGCAAACAAGTGAGCGCACCCTTTTTTATACACTAAGGTACGTGCCAATGAGCTATGGTGTGTAACGGACTGTCAAATGGATTTCCCGTTGTAGATTCCCCAGAGGGAAGGTGGAGCGAGGCTCACTTAAATACCCAAGCCTCTTAGGCTCTTATCGCTTGGTGTCAGGAATAAACAACGAGTCCTCCAAATTAGTCCATCACAATAGGCTACGAGTAGATGGCTATCTAGGTGCCTTCACAGCTTTTCCTTCTAGAAAGGTAGTGAGTGAAGGAAGACACCAAACCATTACCTAGCCTCAAAATGCCTTTGATTAAACCCCCATTTTATCCACTATAGACACGGTCAATTAGAACATAAATCCAAACATTACAAGACAATATTTCGGGGCCGATTCTTTATCCCCAGTGGAGTCGCCAGACTGTGGGAACACAAGAACTGGACGACGCATGCTGTCCCGGGCTCGCGGGCCGATCGGGAGTACGGAGTAGCTACGGGGGACTAAACCGGAGAATAATGGAGTCGCCACCCTGTGTGAACCGGGAAAATGAGATTTAAGGCCGCACTCACCCCTCGCAAGGGAAGACCTCAAACCGTTGGGTTAGGAATGGTCCCTTACTCATGCCACTTGTAATGAAAGGATTTATGTAATAATTTAATCAGGCTTAAGTAGCAATTATTTCCAAGAGTATCATGCTTCTAAATTCACATGTATAAAATAAAACTTACATATATATTTCACATCTAAGATTGCATGCTTGGAAGTACATCAAAGGAGCGACAAACATACAACTTCATTGGCATATTATACTCAGGAAAACACAAGCACATATACTAACCACACAAGCACACATGTGAGCACCTTCTCAAGTGGTACGTGGAATTGTATCCCAAGTACAGACCGCACTACCGTCCATTCGGATTCGGCTACGGAATTTACGTTTGGGTTTCCATCCGATATACCACAAGAAATAATACTCAAATGTTATCATGACATAGGTATATGAATCGTAATACATTAAACACATTGTATTCATACATGTGGGGATAGCTACTAGGAAAACTATGTATGAAATCTGATGAAAATGACTCAGTTCAGTGGGTGTGCGTTCGCGTAGCATTTGAAAACACGTTCGAACGGTAAACAGAAGGTTCGCGTTCGTGTAGCGTTCGAGAACGAGTTCGAACGGAACCAGCCCCGATGCATGATAAGACTAAGAGAGTGCGTGTGCGTTCACGTAGCGTTCGAGAATGCGTTTGAACGGTAAACAGAAGGTTCACGTTCGTATAGCGTTCGAGAACGCGTTCGAACGGAACCAGACCTGATGCATTATTAGACTAAGAAAGTGCGTGTGCGTTCGCGTAGCGTTCGAGAACGTGTTCGAATGGTAAACAGAAGGTTTGCGTTCGTGTATCGTTCGAGAACGCGTTCGAACGGAACCAGACCTGATGCATGCAACACAAAGAATAAAGTCAACAATGTCAAGCTCAGTATGTCCGATTAAACGTATCTTGCATTCAACCGAACACACATCAAACGGCGCGCAAAGCATCATGTAAAGGGCTTTAACCCCTCTCCATAGGGGATCTTTCATTGCACTTACTCAGCCCATGCGCTCGATTGAGTCACGCATACAAAGAATTAAAAAGACAATAATATCAGACTTAGTATGCCCAATTGAACGTATCTTGCATTCAACCGAACACACATCAACCGGCGTGGCAAAGCATCGTGGTAAAGGGCTTTAACCCCTCCCCATAGGGGATCTTTCATTCCACTTACTAAGCCCATGCGCTCGATTAAATCATGCATACATGGAATTAAAAGCAATAATATCAAACTAGTATGCCCGATTGAACGTGTCTTGCATTCAACCGAACACACATCGATCGCGCGGGAAAAACACAATCGTGGTAAAGGGCTTATTTTAACCCTTCCCCGTAGGGGATCTTTCATTCCACTTACTAAGCCCATGCGCTCGATTGAATCATGCATACATAGAATTAAAAGAACAATAATATCAAACTTAGTATGCCCGATTGAATGTATCTTGCATTCAACCAAACACACATCACCCGGCGCGGCAAAGCATCGTGGTAAAGGGCTTTAACCCCTCCCCATAGGGGATCTTCCATTGCACTTGCTAAGCCCATGCGCTCGATTGAATCATGCATAAATAAACAACATGCATAATTCAAGTGACGAAAAATAAATAAACCAATGCAACACAAAACGAAAGAGGGTGCCATTTACTCAAGCGGTACGTGGAGTTGTATCCCGAGTACAGATCATACTACCATCCATTCGGAATCGGCTATGAAATTTATGTCCGGGTTTCCATCCGATATACCGCGAGAGTTGACACATCTCTCATTTTATCCCAAAGTCACAACATACAACATCTCATAATTCATGCATATTTATCTACTCAAGGGCCACAACATGCATTTCAACATGACAATCATGCAAGCAATACTTAATAAATAATACCAAAAAAACAGAAAACGAATGTGGAAAATACCCTCAGGTCTAACCTTTTTGCCAACTTTCAGGATTGCGTTTCACGGACGTCGGAAGGGTACAGCTCCTCGCACCGCAACTTTTCTGGTTCACTGGTTTGCATTTTACCTTGCTGTTTCACTGCTCAAGCTGCTGTTTTGACTCCATTTTACTACTTTTCCTCGCGGTTTCGCTTCCGTATTATTGGTCACTGTTTCAGGTGTATAGGGGACTGTTTTAGCTCAATTTGGGACTGTTTTGGGGTATTTTCGGGGACTGTTTTAGGGTAGTTTTGGGTACAGTTTCAGGACTGTTTTGAGGGTAGTTCGGGGACTGTTTTAGGGGTTTATTGCTTGCTCTCGGCTGGTCAGTGGGCAGTTCACGTGCAGGGGCTTATGGGTGGCAGTTTATTCATTATTTTGTCTGTGTAGGGGCTATTCTGTGTGGTTTGACTGTCTTGGGCTGACCTTAGGCAGTGTTTTAGGCGTGAAATATTGGCTGTTGTGGGGTTGTTATTTGCGTGAGTTTGAGGCAGTTTGTGGAGGCTGATGAAGGTTATGTGAGTGGGCTGTGAGTTGACCGAGGGGAGTGTGGCAGTCTGTGTTGTTCACGTTACTTGTTGATGATGAAGGGCAGTGTGCTGGGTTAGGGGCGCTTATAGCTTGGGTGTGTGGCGTGAGGTCGAGGCTAATGGCGTGTTAAGTGGAGTTGAAGGGCATATTAGGGTGCGATGTGTGTGGTGCGTGAGTGGGGTGCTGAACGAGAAGGTTTTGATGGATTTTTTGTTTATTTTCTTTGTGTTAGCCGTGAGTCAGTGTTGAGAGGTAGCCCTTATGGGTGATTTAGTGTGTGTTTTATAGTTGTCAATTAGGGTTTGCATGTGGATAGGGATTTGTGATATCTAATTAGTGTCACAAAAGGAAAATATATATTTGATTGGGGGACAAATTTTGGTGAATTAGGAAGGTTGAATATTTAGTTTGTGTTGATTAGGCATACAATATTTAAGTTAGGAATAATATATTTTTAATTAGGAATAATATTTGTTGATTGATTTTAATTAGGCATGCAATTTCTTTAATTTGGGTAAGTATTTTTATTATTTTGGTATGGGATTATTTAGATTTTATTTGTTTTATTTAATTTGGTATATGACTTAATTAATTATTTTATTTAATTACATTATCTAATTAATATTTAACTTAATATTTAATTTAATTTGGGTGTGTTTTAAGTGGGCTAAATGGGCTTGGGTCATGAGGCTAACAGCAAAACCAGAAATACCGACTCCGTTCGAACGCCCATTCGAACGCTACACGAACGTCCGCAATCTCTCTGAAGTTCGAACGAAATAACGAACTCAGCACTAACAAAGACATTGAACTTGCGAAATGAATCTGATGACGTACTTATTCTGAATTTCCCCTTCCGACCTCCGTTTCCCGCAATATCCTTAGCTAAAAATGAAAGTGCCTCCAACTGAGACTCATCATCGGGTTTCACATGTGAAAATGCAATGCCTACATTACCAGAGATCCGATATATGCTTCGTACAGGGCAGACACAATTCCAGCCCCAGGCCTGGCATGTGACATTCGATACTGGATCGTTATACGCAATACTACGTATACTACGGCTGACAAAGATCTTGTATTCCGCATAAGGATATTTCTGGAGAATTGGGAAGGTACGGTGTTTTGCTAGAAGCCAACCATGTCTTGTAAATCGGTAAGAATGTGGTACCGGGTACGCACGTATTCGGATAGTCCGATGACCGTATTTACTACCAATATATCCAGGGATCTATTGGGTCGCTTCCCGAAGATTCACCGATGATATTTGACTCGAACAGAATTAATCTGGGATTAATTATGAGAGTGAAAATTAATCTGGGATTAATTACGGCAAGAATTAATCTGGGATTAATTAACAGAGAAAGAATTAATCTGGGATTAATTGCGTCGAGAATTTATATAGGATTAAATTCGTTGAGAAGAGAGAACGCGATTAATTTGGAATTAATTGGCAAACTGAATTTAATAGTGAAATTAGATTTTACTATTTAATTTATTTAAATGGGCTAAAATAATATATTAGATATATTAATTGAAATTTGATTTCAATGCGGAATTAAGATTGGATTTTAATTCGTGCGAACGAATTAATTTAGAATTAATTCGTAAGCGACATACGTAATAATATAGCAAGGCATTATTATTTAATTAAATTGGATTTAATTATGTCACAACGGAAAATTCGTTTAATTCGGAATTAAACGAACCCGGCTCGAGCGAAGTTGCGTGTTTGATTGTCCGACTTAAATTTGGAATTTATAGTGGGGCCCACCAACTTACATCAAAGTGTTTGACACTTGATGGAAGTTGTTAATTGGTTGAAAAATCTTAGATTGCTTTTTATACACTCCAACCAAGTCCAACACACAACCTTGATATATAAACGCAAGTCAATTTTGGAAATTAAAATGAAGTTACTATTCACAGCACTTCATCTTCTTCCTTCTCTCCTTTTTCCTGTGAAACACTCTCTCCCTCCATGGAATTTTGTTGCAAATTCTTGTTTGCTAGCACATTAAAGAGACAAATAAAGGTGATAGGGAAACCAATCCATGAGTTTGGAATGCAAATACAAGGCTTGGAGCTTCTATTACATCCAACAAAGAAAGGAATTTTTGAAATCCTAAATCCGATCAATGTGAGTATTTCCTCAACTCTCTTTGATTTATTCACACACAAATCACTCTTAGACGATCTTGGCATGTTCTAGGAACACTAACAATGATATCAGAGACTCCTAAGTTTGATTTGAATTTCTATGGTTCATGACTTTAATTTTGGAATTTTATGTTTGGATCTTGATTTTCCTAAATTGGTTGTTTGGTTGTGGTTGGATGATGATGAATTGGATTTGTGCATCAAAAGAATTGAGAAAAATTGATTGGATCAAAAATCCCCAATTCTTGAGCCATGGTCGAGTGGAATCCTTTAAAATGCTCATGGTGATTTTTGAATTTTGACAAATTGGATATGTTAAAAGCATGAAATGAATATTGATTGTTATTTTAATTAGATTGATTGAAATCAAAAATTGGATGTTATTTCATGATGATTGCCGTCGAGTGTGAAGCATGTAATAGATTGATTTTGCTTCAATTTGTGTTGGACATGAACTGAAAATGTTGAGTATGATTAATTGAATTAATTAGTATTTTGGAAATGTTAGATTAATTGATTAATTGTACTAATTGCACTTTAATCAAATTAATATGTAATTTGGAATGTTGTATTAATTTAATTGTTGTAATTGGGCTTAATGGGCTTGGTTGGGCCAATTTTGGTTTTGGACAATTGAATTTGATCCAATTGGGCCTAAAACCATTTCCATAAAGTCCAAATATAATAATGGGCCTTTAAAAATTTAATTGGGCCTAATGGGCCAAAATTGATTTTATGGCATAAGGGTGATTCCTTATTGGGCCTTGTCATCTTGGGTTTGATCCATAATGGCCAAAGCCCACGCCTAAAGAATTAATTAAAAGCCCATTGGACTTTAATTAAATAGTATTGGATACCAATTGGGCCTTTGAGACCCATAAAGATTGGATTTGGAATCCAAGTCTAAAAGACACTATTAAAAGTGTAATTATTTAATTTGGAATGAAATATGAATTAATATTGAATACTAATTGGGCCTTTGAGACCCATGAAGATTGGATTTGGAATCCAAGTCTAAAAGGCACTATTAAAAGTGTAATTATTCATTAAGCTTGTTGAGCCAAAGCCAAGGCTTAGTTGATTCAGAGGAAAAAAGTTAGGGAATATATTGGATATATTGGCATATATTGGATATATGTTTCGGACTTGCAGGACCACCTACTGGATCTAGGAATTGGATGGGATCCAATTGATCTTATAGATCTACCTAGTTAAGTTTCATACAATTTGTTGGCCAAAGTCAAGATTGTGTGTTATTTAACGGGATCCTAGCACAGTAGGAAACTAGGTTTCCCGAGTACTCCACAGAGGGTTAGAGGCTCGCCGAAAATTAGTGGGAGGCAAGTATTAAATTTTTTATTTCATTTAAATACTTGCCAATACGTCGTCATTAATTATTTATAAATATATTAGTTGGACTAATATTCCATTTTTGTTTTAATTGAACAGTTGGACTGTATTCAAACTACTTCATTTAAGTTGGTTATATAGTTGGACTATAGTAATCAATACATTTGAAAGTAACCAATCAAATTATAGTTAATTATATAGTTAGACTATAGTAATCATTACATTCGGTTGTATCCGAAATCGTTGATTGCATAGTTGGACTATAGCAATCAAGATGACTTGAAAGATTAACGTCAAATGACATAGTCCTAGGTGAAAAATGTCTTTTACGGCTTTAATTTTCATATTGGGAAATGAATCTCAGGATAGTCATGGGAGTTGAGAAGTTACTCTATTTGATAGAACAACCTCTCGGGCCTAAGCCCAGAGTTGAGCAAATAGTAGAGCATGAGCTTTAGAAGACTCATCGTGATGATAACTTTAGTGCTCAATCTGTTATGCTTGCCGCAAAGATTTCTTAACTTCTTCGTCAGAACTAAGGATTAGATCCTTATACCATGATGTTGAAATTAAAGGATCTTCAAAGATGTAACCTTAGATCTTAAAAGTACAAAAGAAGCTCTTTCACTCGCGTATGTCAGAGGGTACATCTGTCGAGCACTAGGTGTTATAGATGATTGCTGACATCGAACAGCTAGGTTAACTGGCATTACCTACGAGGCCGAGACTTCCATAGATTTGATCTTACAGTCTCTGCCTGAAAGCTGGGGCAGGTTCATGATGAACCAAGAGAGAACTCTTGGAGAGTTAATGAGGCAGAGCCAGAGCTTCTAAAAGGGCAAGAAGCGTAAGACACATCTTACTTCGACATCCCAGAAGGCCAAGGCTTACCCGAAGGCTTCTGGGGGTGTGAAGAAAAAGGCAAGGCTAAATCGTCATGGTCTTCTTGGAAGACAAAAGGATATATCCCAAGACGTCTGCCTAAATTATGGCAAACGGGGTCACTGGAAGCGTGACTGTCGTATGGACAAGGCAGACATAAAGGAAATGAAGTCGGGCAAGGCTCCAGCTTCAGGTAAGTTTGTTATAAATATGTCCACTACCAGTTTTAAAATTGGATTTTGATACTGGATGTGGAACATACATGTGTACTGATGTGCAACATCTGCTGATTAGCAGGATACTGGCTTCAGATGAGATCAACCTGCGAGTCGGAAACGGGACGAGAGTCGCTGTTTTAACCGTAGAGACCTAAGTTTTAGAACTGCCCCCAGGGCATGTACTTAAATTAGGAAACTATTATAATGTACCTAGTTTGACTAGAAACATTATCTCTATATCTAGTGTAACCCGTTGCGAGTATACCTTTATGTTAATGAACACTATGTGTTTTGTTTATAAAGATGATATTGAGACATACACATTAGATGTGAATAACAGTACTTATATTTTGAATATAAACAAATCTCAAACATATAACATGACAAACAAATGGCTCAAACTGAATTAATCAGATGAGACTTATTAGTGGCATTGTTGGCTGGGACACATTAACAAGACTCGTATATCCACACTTTCGAAGAGTGGATACTATGACAGATTTGATTCTAATTCAAAATATGTCTACGAATCTAGTTTATTACGCAAAGTGCCTAAAAATCGCCTTTTATTGGTAAAGGTGTTCGTGCCACCGAGCAGTTAGCCCTTGTTCATAGTGACGTAAGTGGGCCCATGTCTAGCTAGGCTAAATGTGGATATAAATACTTTGTAACCTTTACATATGTTGCATCACGTTATGGTTATGTGTATCTTCTGAAACACAAGTCGGAAACTTTTGATATAATGAATGAGTTTTGACACAAAGTAGAAAACAGACCGGTAAAAGTATTAAAAATATCACGGTCGGACCATAGTGTAAAATACTTAAACATATGACTTTCAAGATTACTTGAAAGAGTGTAGTATTCTTTCACAATCGACTCCTCCCGGAACACCTCAATTGACAGTGTGTCCAAACAAAGAAACCGAACTTTATTGGACATGGTAAGGTTAATGATGAGTCGCTTTGAGCTACCAATTTCCTTCACGGGATACGCATTAAACAGTGCAATACTTATTTTGAATAAGGTTCCAGGAAAATCTATTAGACAGACTTCATATTAGATATGAACAGGAAAGAAACCGGGTTTCTCATTCCTGAAGATTTGGGGATGCTGGGCATATGTTTGGATGTACCAAACTACAACCCAAATTGGATAAGTGCCATTATGTAATTGGTTATCCTAGGGAAACTAATTCCACAACTCACAAGAGAACAAAGAAATTTTTTGCTCTCCATGCGGTTCCTAAGAGAATACCTATATGCAGTGATAAGTGGGAGGAAAGTAAAACTCGAGGAAAATCGGAGTAATATTGTTCCAGGAACCGAGTCCTCAAGGAACACCAACAGTTCATCAGGGATGAAACTGTACCAATTGTTGGTTAATTCTAAGGTCCCAAGATCAAATCAAGACATGAAATAATGTGTGAACACACCAACGGAGGTAGCGGAATACTCACATTGATCGGTAGAGTCGATTTGAAGACAAATGGACCCAAAAACGCACTGCCATGTAAGCCTACTGCATGCAGTCCACTGCCTACAAAAACAGAAAATTGAATGAGAAAACGGAGCTCCTAGCTTCGTCGGATGGATCCCGTCTCATGGTCGAACCT